>OMLF01012870.1:12900-23458 GCA_900302615.1 Holocentrus rufus | reverse complement strand
AGAACACCATAGCAACTGCCTAGCAACACCCTAGCAACCATCCAGAAATCCATAGCAGTGACCTAGCAACAGCTTAGCAACCATCCAGAACACCTTAGCAACCGCCTAGCAACAGCCTAGTAACCATCCAGAACACCATAGAAACTGCTATGCAACTGCCTAGCAACAGCCTAGCAACCACCAAGAACGCTGTACCAACTGCCTGGCGACACCCTAACAACCATCCACAACTCCATAGCATTGACCTAGCAACACCCTAGCAACTGACTTGCAACCGCCTGGGAACCACAAAAATAAAAGAAATACGCATAGATCAGCAGGAACATTTCAAAATTTCCGCTGAAATTTTCTAGTTATTACTGGTCCTGACATAGCGAGTGCACAAACTATGAAAAATCTTGGATCACTGTCCTCAAAAGTGGCCTCAAATTGTATAAATTGTGGTGACATCTCTTGCAACAATCTCATCTTAGATAAGTAGACTTGCTTTATACAACTCAGGAGTTTAAAAACGAAATTCATTTTTATCCTTTAAGAAGCTCAGAACTGTTATTCATGCTGTTCTCATCTATCATCTCATCTTTTTCTTGGCTATTGTAAGTCCCTGAACACCTGTCTTAGCTGCAGACTCTTTCTAGACTGCTGCTCCTCCAAAACACTGTTACTAGACTGCTCATAAAGTTCAAGAAAAAATCCCACATTACCGCTACTGCTGGGCAATATGACTGAAAATGTTATAATGGTTAAAATTCTTATTTTTTTATTCATATGTAAAAACGCATCCATGTCAATTGTAAAGTGTTAATTTTGCTCCTGAATAAAACATAGATAATAGATGTAGAACTGAGAGACAACAATTTCACTCCAGAAGTTGGAGTGAAACACTATAACTTTAACCAAGAATAATATATAAAAATGATTGAACACAAATTTAGTCGCATCCTCTTTCAGTGAACATAAAATAAAGTTGTTGAATACAGTTGTTGACATAAATTCCTTAACTATAACTGCTGTAATTTAAAATGATAAATGTCCAGTAATTTAGAAAATGAACATGGCAAGTAGCTTGGATTAAAGCATGCAACTAAAAGTAAAGACAAGCCTTCCAACAGTTTCTGAGCTCCCTTTGGCTGGTCATAGAGTTATCTATCTGAACTGAAAACCATCCATGGGGGAACTGGTTGCACAAATAGCACTTTGCTGACTCTGGGGAAATACCTTTCACGGATTCTCTTCCTCTCCAAGGGCTGTGCTTCTGGGGCCAGCAGATAATTCTCAAGAATCGTCCTCAGCTTCTGCTCTTACGGCTGGTGAAGTGTACGGGCACTGGTCTCCCTCTACTGTGTCAGATGCAGCTCCCATTTTGATGGCCTCAACCTTTCCTCCATTGATGTACTGTCTTGAAACATCCACTAGCGATGCCATGTTAACAAGTTGTCTGTTGCTTTGTCACAATATTTCCCACTGGTTTTGTCATCTTTGCAAGTTGTGTCATCATCTGTAGGCTTCAAAAATACTGCTCCAAAGAGGTGCAACACAGGCTTTACACATGACACACTCACATGTGATTCAACTGACACAGAAGTTGTGAGTTCTGGGAGTAGGTGTCAGGACACACCAAGCCAACCTCAAACAACTATCATTGTCAGTTTTTCTGTACAGTCTGGTGATCATAAAACTGTCCCTTTATTTAAAGTAAAAATAAGGTCTTGGCCAGATCATGTCTTAATGCTTCTCAACAAACTAATGTTACACTAGTTTGCATTATAGTGAATAAATGGAATTTACATAATGGCATTTACCAAATAAAACAACAATCGGATAGACTACAGCTAGTTGCTGAATAGAGATGATGGCCGAAGCACTGCAACCAAGTCCAAATGTTCAGTGAGACAACCTGCATTACATTTGCTCCACTATCAGTGGTGATGCACACCTATCTTCACTCAGTCCCCATGAGGTCAGGGCCTCTATTAGGCCATGAGCAGTCAATTTACTTGTTTGGTCCTCAGGAAAATAGGTTGTTTGGAGGCGTTTACTCTTGAGGTTTCAGTCTGAGTCTGTGTAATGCACTGTGAAACTCACGTATGGCTCTGAGGTTCAACTGGACAGAGAGATGGCAGAGATGGTGGTGGGAAAAAAGCAACCCCTGGCAACTGCTTCTCTACTATCTTCCTGAGTTTTATGTCCTGCTGGGGGGTTGCTTTCAACCAGGGAGTTTGTACCTGGGGTCGGGAACTTTAATTAGCTTCTTGAATCTGTCACTCTCAGTTGTGCTGAGGTTCAGCATGTTTTTGGCAATACCAAAGGCAGGTGTTATTTTTGTGAAGCCCCTGTCCCTCTGTCATTTTGTCATGCAGGAAAGTATTGGCAAAAGCTTATTTTCTGTTGTTGGGAACTCTTCATGCTAGGGACTGCATGCAGTTTCTGATCGAGTCAGTCAGTTTTCTGCAGCTCTGCACCAAAAGGATGTGATGATGGCCTGGGTTGAAACTCTGCTATGGTTGTTATTAAAAAATATTGAGCTGGCTTTATTTCAAAATTGAGGAAAATGTAATTGAGATGATTATCGATTTTCTTTCACCCGCCAGTGATTACTCCCAAGCACTGCACCCTCCCAGGCTTGCTAGTGCTGCATGTCCACTCTTAGAAGATATAGAACAGGGTCAGTGGTACCATATGTGTGCTAAAACACAGTTTGAATGCATATGTCTCAACATTTAATTTCCTGCTGTCGTTTTTTTATAATACCCATTTACTTTTTGACAACTTTTATTAGTTTTGTTCATTTGGAACATGTTTCTTTAGTTTGTTTTTTTTGAAAGGAGATAGCAGGGTCTGTCCTTGATTTATGCTTCATCCAACCATTAGTCTCTTTGTTGCTTTGGAGTATGGGTAAAAGGCATTTGAAAAAAGAAGCCAAAGCCAAAGCTTTTGTGAGAGAA
The DNA here is from genome assembly GCA_900302615.1 of Holocentrus rufus. Lineage (NCBI taxonomy): Eukaryota > Metazoa > Chordata > Actinopteri > Holocentriformes > Holocentridae > Holocentrus > Holocentrus rufus. Next base: position 20,513 of record OMLF01012870.1, on the reverse strand, counting down.
AGTAAAAAAAAGGCTTTCTTTATTCATTAATTTTTGTATTGCTATGCTTCACCAAGGAAAAGTAAAGGCTTTTCACTTTTGCACATAAAAGAAAAAATGCCTTAGCGTCTTACTTTTCCCAAATGGCATTTTACTCTTAAGTCCAATGAGCACCTTTTTTTATTATTATTATTTTTTTTTTTTTTCTTGCAAACAGACTAATGGTTTGGAGAAGCTTTTTCAACTAGTCTGAAATTCAAGGTAGCTATGAATAGGTCTTAAAAATTCTTTTTCAAGCTGATACATGTTACGCTGGTTTTCTCACTGAGTTTCCTTCTTTATGAAATGTCTTATAGCAAAACTGAAGAAAGCTCTTTTACCATAATATACAAATTTTTGACATGGGACACATCTTCAGAACAGAACAGAGAAGGAGGCAAAACAGCACACAACACATTTCAGTACAGATCAGAGCACACCAGATGAAATGAAGCTAATTAGATAATCATAGTAATGTGAGTGTAGACAAATGACAACAAAGCATACAATATGTAATACAATCAATTGAATTAAATAAAGCAGGACAACTCATGAAGTCCATTAGAAGAGACAATATTCAAACTGTGTATCCAAAATACTTTTGTTATAATCTCCTTCACTGAATTTACTGTATTAAATGCTGTATGTTTTGTTGTTTATGTGCACTCTCATTACTTTAATTATCTAATTACCTTCCCCTGGTGTGCCTATATATATATTGCTGAAGTACTCAGGCCTGTACTCAGGCTGTAACACACTGTGTGCTGCAGTACCTCTTTTTGGGTCTATTTAATATAATTTTGTGCTATGTCAGAAGTTATTTGTGTATGTGTGTGTGTCTTACTGCATCATTAATTCTTACTTTTATCTCAAAAGAGTTTATTTATTTATATTTTTCTGTATTTTTGCTTGTGAGCTTGTTTTATGCTCTCCACAGTTTTTTGGACGTGAAATCTTTGACTAAACTTGAGAAACTCTGAGTGTTTATACTCCTTCCTTCCCTTTCAGCCTCTCTGCGATCAGAGTTGAACCACATCCACGCATCAGCCATCGAGCACCTGAGACAAACCCACCAACAGGAGACAGCTGCTGCCAAGCTGGAGCTGGAGACGGCCCTGGAGAACAGTCGGATACAAGTAGGACACAGACCAGTTTATTTATTTTTCCAAGGGAGGTTGGCAGATGCTGAAGAGCAGGATTTCATTTTATTGCTACAGTTCGGACTTCTTTGTCATTCTTATTTTTATTATTTCGGTCTGCCAACATTAATGGATTCACTGCCATGTTTGCCATCTGTATTGACACACTAACATAGTTTGTTATGCCAAGTGGGAGATATCAAAGCCAACATAACTGCCAAATACTGCTAGGGGTTTGACATGAACATTTTGTCCCAGTCAGCAGCCCATACGTATGATAAGTCTGACTCAGAGGTAAATTAAAGCTGTTGTATAGGCAAGTTTTTTTCATATAGTTTGATCATGTGGTAAAATTCCATTATATATCAACAATTTACTAAGTTTACTGTGAATAAAATCCAGGCTCCTGATGACAGCTTCCTTTCCTCAAATTTTAACGGTCTGAATTTCAGACTTATCTATGGAGCGTTTGAAGATTGTGGAAGAGATAGTCTGGCTTGAAAGACAATGATCCGCAAAAATTCATTTGTCCCAAATGAAAGCAACCAATCACAGTTAGAGGGCATCCCTACCTTGGCATCAGTCACATCATGGGCACACAGGTGCTGCACGGGGCAGCCAAGCTCACAGCATTATGATGGGAAAAAAGGCCATCAGTGAGAAATATCCAATTCCTTTATTGCCAAAGAAGCTCACACAGCCAAAACTAAGCAAGACCAAAGAGGAGAAACTTCCAGGTGTGTTTCAGTGATGGCGAGACTTGAGTGGCTTCAAATGTGACAGTGAGCTGGCAGAATTTCTGTGGCGCACTCTTTAGATTTCACTTTACTGTGAATATCATTATATATGTTGCTGTTCAATTAAGTGCATGTGTATATATACAGCAGCTAAATTTGATGGTACGACAGTACACAGTCTGGTGTAAATCACGTGTGTGTGTGTGTGTGCGCGCTATGCTGTAGGTATTATGCTGTAATATACTGTAAACTATGTTTCCAGATGCTGGGCCAGATTTTTCTAGCTTGCTTCTTTCAGAATAGAATAGAATAACATAAATTCAGCACAGTTGTGTCAGGAATGTACAGGAGAATACAGTAATGCAGAATAGAACAAATAGACAAGTATCAACTGAAACACACATTTTGAATAAATAATGACCTGGCATAAAGACTCCTTGCATGGCATAAAGTTTCCTTACACAACTACATTCCACAATAAGAAAGCCTGTTTATTCGCTTCAGTCCAGTTGACAGAAACACACCTAATCTGTGTTTTCTATTCGGCGCCTTTTCAACCATTCACATGAAATTCACTTGGCAGTTGAATGGAAGCATAGCCATTGTGATAAATGACTTCCAAGGGCAAGTATAAATCTACTCTAATACACTAGAATGTCCTTTCACTTCAGTGTGTAAAGGTAGTGCGATTGCAGTGAATCTCGCTTGACAAAAGGCCTTCATACTGTGTAGACATCTTCTGAATAGCCTTTTAAGACTTCTCTTTCACACTCAAAAAGCTTGCCCAGTATCAAAGGTAGCCAAGCTATCTAGCCTTTTGAGAAAGACAGAATGGGAAATATTTTATTTCTCTGTAATACGCAGTAGGTTTGGCAGATATGGCTTTATGAAGGCAAATAACCTATACCACTGTTTTTGCATCAACGCTGCTTATAGCCAGCCCTTTGTACCAATATTCAATAGGTTCAAATTGAACCACTTTCATTCCTAAAATGTTATACATAATTTGTTCATAGAAGAACACATACACAATTTTTCCATTGCAGAGGCACTGTACTGTGCTGGGCCTCGGTGTGGTGTGGCACAGAACAACAAAGCATTGGCACACTTGGTTTTCCACTGCAGTTTTGATCATACATGGAACTAAAAGCAACAGCTGTTAACATAGCCTGACATAAATGATGACTGTTTTTGCTGCTCCTCCAAAAAGACAAATCAATATTTCAGCATAACCTATGCCTCAACCTTTTTCAAAAAACATTTTTCTCTTGAGCCCTGCAGGACTTAAATTCTCTGTAATATGATTAGCACATATTCCATTTACCATTGTTGCAGGGTTTGGTTAGGTGTTTTTAGGGGGTTCTTTCACAATTTTCTCCTGGCTGTATCAGCACACTTTTATTATACCCTAACCATACTGATCTGTGATCAAAATGTAATGAGAAAACATATGGGAACATGACAGCACAGAACTGGAAGAGACTCAATTCTCACAGCAGTCATGTTTTGTACCGCTAATATGGACAGTTTGCTGCTGAGACAGTGACAGAGAGAGGTCTCTGATTTCATAATTCTTTGCTTTGTGCCAGTGTTTTTTTATTTACTGTTGCTTTTTTCTTTTTTTCCACCGTTTTAAACTCAGTGTTGTTGTGATAGATTAACATCAACTGTCAAACAGCTCAGATGAGGAGAGAGCTGGTGTAAGATTATGCAGCCAGCCTACTTGTCGTAACACCTCAGGCTCACACTCACCACTTGGCATACTTCCCTTCATCATCTCTTGTAAATCTTACTAATTACCCCTAATGCCATGGATTCCTCTGTCATCACCCCAGCAATGCAGATGTTCTCACAGAAAAGCACAGCTGGTTGGGAGGGAGGTCAGAGGCTAATTGTGCAGTATTACAGTCTAGTTACCTGTCAGTCATGAGTATGTTGCGAATGCAATAAAAACTGGATGTAGTCATCAGTCTGCATTCTCCTGCAGAGCACTAAAGCAGAGCTTCTCAGATGTTTTAATGTCTTGGACAAAAAAAACTTGCTTAAAGTTTGATATTCAGTATGTGCATAATTGTCCATTACATTATGAAATTTGCTTTTATTCTATGCCTTAGCCCAACATGTGGGCTTTTCATGTCTTGGATCCCAAAATATGGGCATGTTGCACAACAGACCCCAACTCCATCAGTGACTCATATGAGCAGATTTTAGTTGTTGTCAGTTTAGTATTAATATGTAGAACTGGCTACACTGTATATGGGGAGATGACAGTGGTGAGAGTGAAACCTATGAGTTCAAGATCATTTTTATTGGATTATAATTAAACTGTTTCTTATTTTGCTGGGAATGCCCTGGAACCCCACCCCAGGACCCCTAAACACTGTCAAGGACCCCAGGGCATCCCTGGACCCCACCTTGTGAATCAGTCCACCAAAGGATGCTAGATAGATGCCACGCTAACTTTACTCACAAACCAGGCAGCAGTTTTGTGGTTTACATCGGCTTTGCATGTACACCATTGCATAACACCTGGTGCATTGCATTCTGTGTGTATGTGTGTACTGCACATGTTCAGGTGAACAGATGCATTAATCTTACTCAGATTTGCTAATCACAGTCATTATCCCCTCTCTTGCATGTGTCTTTCATGTTTTTTTCTCCTACGTCGTCTTTCCCGGTAAATCAGTACCATCGTGATCAGCTCAGATGCAAACACACACCTTTAGCTCTCTTATCAAAGACCTGTTTAGTCATCTAGCGTCAGTATCAGTTTAGCATGTTGTTTGTTCCAGCAATGAAAGACTTGAGTCTGCTAGCGTATTAGTATCAGCAAGCACAAGGCAGTTTCCAATAATCACAGTGCTATAGTTATATATTATCCTTGGTGGCTAATGTTAATGGCATGAAAATTATTGGGTCAGAATTTTAACTGGATGATTGGAGTTCATCACTCACATGTATAAACCCACTAGTTTCTTAGGTCTATCCGTGATGTAATCAGCCTACAATCAATATGAGCCTTTGAAGGTTGATACTGGTATCTCAGTCTTGAAACAGAGGAGTTCCAGAGACTTGTAGAATCTATGCCAAGGCGCACTGAAACTGTTCCGGCAGCTCATGGAGGCCCAACACCTTGCTAAGACACTTTATGTTGGTTTTTCCTTTGTCACCCCTCTCTATCTCCATTCACACTCCAGTCATTCTTTTAAGCCTAAATGTACATTGCTAAATTCAGATCTCTTCTGCAAATCAGGCATTAGGCTGAAGAGAATATAAGATAAAAAAAATATTAACGAATCAACTGCACAATTTGTTGTGATTAATTTTGATTGACTGCAACTGATCTGAAGCTTGGGTCAATGGCTATTTAAACATGGATGGATATTATATTTATACTTAAAATGCTGAATAACAATATTAACCTGTTCAAGTCAGCTTTATTCTATTTTTTAATGGTTGTGTTTGAAGTTTAATAACTTTCATGTTTTACATCATAGCCATAAATTATGTCTTCAAATTGGAAAATAGTGTTGTGTCATACAGTCACACACAACACAACAGTGTTGTTACATGTTAAAATACACCTGGAATCAACACTGAAATATGTTGAAGTAGACAACGCCACTTGGATTAACAACCACATTTGTGCATTAAAATGTCAACACTAAAATATGTCCATGTAGGCAGGGTTATGCAAATTAGCCATGCAAGACACATGCACAGCAAAAACTTCTCTGTAAACTGCACAGTAACCCGTTCTTCAGTACATCAGTATACTAAAAATCACTGTAGGCTTGTAATTGAAATGTGCTTAAAGGACCATGACAGGGATTTTACATTGTTGGCCTAGTATCCACAAAATATGTACACTTACAGTGGGGAAAATAAGTATTTGATACACAAAAATATTTGATATACAAAATCCAGAAAATCACATTGTATGATTTTTAAATAATTAATTCACATTTTATTGTATTAAATAAGTATTTGATACAATAGAAAAATAGAACAATATTTGGTACAGAAACCTTTGTTTACAATTACAGAGGTCAGACGTTTCCTGTAGTTCTTGACCAGGTTTGCACACACTGCAGCAGGGATTTTGGCCCACTCCTCCATAGAGATCTTCACCAGATCTTTCAGGTTTCGGGGCTGTCGCTGGGCAACACAGAGTGTCAGCTCCCTCCAAAGATTTTCTATTGGGTTCAGGTCTGGAGACTGGCTAGGCCACTCCAGGACCTTGAAATGCTTCTTACGGAGCCACTCCTTAGTTGCCCTGGCTGTGTGTTTCGGGTCATTGTCATGCTGGAAGTCCCAGCTACTGCCCATCTTCAGTGCTCTTACTGAGGGAATGAGGTTGTTGCCCAAAATCCCGCGATACATGGCCCCATCCATCCTCCCCTCAATACGGTGCAGTCGTCCTGTCCCCTTTGCGGAAAAGCACCCCCAAAACATGATGTTTCCACCACCATGCTTCACGGTTGGGATGGTGTTCTTGGGATTGTACTCATCCTTCTTCTTCCTCCAAACACGGCGAGTGGAGTTTATACCAAAAAGTTCTATTTTGGTCTCATCTGACCACAGGACCTACCTAATACAGGTAATGAGTGGAGAATAGGAGGGCTTCTTAAAGACAAACTAACAGGTCTGTGAGAGCCAGAATTCTTGGTGGTTGGTAGGTGATCAAATACTTATTTCATGCAATAAAATGCAAATTAATTATTTAAAAATCATACAATGTGATTTTCTGGATTTTTTTTTAGATTCTGTCACTCACAGTTGAAGTGTACCTACAATCAAAATTACATACGTTCTCTGTGTGCATGGCTCCTTAGCCTACTGATATTTCAGAGCCATGGTTGGTGCCATAGATCGTAACTTGTATAAACATCTGGCAGATAAAGGATCAAAGAGTTGGGTAGACTAGACTAACATATTCAACAACAACGCCTCTGCCCCTGCACTCTCTCAGCTATAGACAGGGGGGATGGCAGGTTAACAATGGGGATGCATTTTGGTCATTTTGCTAACAAGGGAGATGGCATCCTCCCTCATCTCCCCTCAAATCGCCTACTGTATATAATGACATTGTGAATAAATCGATCAGTGAAATGAATAGGGACCAACACGCTGCTGTCAAATCTTGCTTTCAGTGGGCATTCAAGGCAATGCTGTGCTTGGATATGCAGTTTCAACAGGCATAGTGTATTGCTCCATCTGGTTGCTAGGTAACAAGTGGCTGTTTGACTTAACTTGAGCTGCCACTCGCCTTATTAGACTTTTTATGACTATTTTGATAGGTCAGGTTACACTGCAGTAACACATCATTTCAGCTTCAAGTTGAACCAAGTTGAACTTGAAAACTTCACAGAACCAACGCGCTAAGGAGAGAGAGAAAGCGAAAGAGAGTTTGTGCATTAATTCATGGGTAATTGTCAGGGACTCCTAATAGCAGACACACTGAAACTTTTTAAGTTGTCATCAGAGAGGAAGAATATAGCAGCAGACAGTTGTCAAGCTGTGTTAAATACTGTTATTATTTCTTCAATTAATAGACAGATGGGGACGAAGTGAGTGAAGCAATAGAGCGAGGTGTTAAGTGTGTGTGTGTGTGTGTGTGTGTGTGTGTGTGTGCGCGTGCGTGTGTATGCAATGTCAACTCTTTGCCTGAAGATACTTAATCATAACTAATAACCTCTTTGATCCTGCAGAGCTGTCT
>OMLF01012870.1:0-12880 GCA_900302615.1 Holocentrus rufus | reverse complement strand
GTTGTGTGTTTTCCAGCTTTTCCACTGAGATCATGTTTGCTGATTGAAATCTGCTGGTTACTTGCAGTCTCTTAACTCTTAATAAAGTAGACATTAGTGACAGTGTAAAAGGGCAAGGTAGTGTGTGTGTGTGTGTGTGTGTGTGTGTGTGTGTGTGCGCGTGCGTGTGCGTGTGTATGCAATGTCAACTCTTTGCCTGAAGATACTTAATCATAACTAATAACCTCTTTGATCCTGCAGAGCTGTCTGATCAATTATCTCATCATCCACCACCATCAAACATGTAAACACAAGTCCACTAAAAACACACACACACACACACACACACACACACACACACGCACACACACACAAACAGATAGACATTGGCAGTTTAGACACCAGTTGGATTCTGTTTTTTCATATTGATAATGAATAAATTGATAACACTGTGTTGTTTGGTGTAAGGTTTCATTCTGAGCAGTTACAGTACAGTATAGTATTGAAGATATGTTACTTATCTGTTTAAGCCTCTCCCCCACCAAAGGCCAATATTTCACATCATCCTCTTTATTTTCCTCCCCCACTCTCCCTTCATCCTCTTAACAATGCAATGGTCTGAGATCAAAAGGTATGATTATAGCAGAGAACTGATGTGTGTGTGGGTGGGTGGGTTTGTGTGTATCGTACCCATGCAGCTTCTTTCCGGCTATTTTTAAATAGGGTTCAACCAATATGCGTTTTGGAAGGCCAATATTGATATTTTTTTGATTGAAGCTGTCCATATCTGAGATTCTGTGTCAAAATCCAATCAATTTGCATTGGACCTTTTTCTTTCTTGTCTCTGATGGGACACGATAACTCTCAGGATAATAATCCTGATTGTAGTAATAAAACACATTCATCTGTACTTGGGGACGTGGAGGATCTGGTCAAAATTACTTTACAAAACTTATTGCATAATTTAAAGTTGAAGCTATTTACCACATACAAATATCTGCACCTTCTAAGCTCCATCACAATTTTGAATAGCTCTGTCTGCAGGTATACCTGTGCATTTATGTGCTGTGGGAAAGTCTGATATCCTGAACCTCTAAGTTGGCTGCAAAACAATATTGCATTTCCATGCAGACTTTTGAGATAGTGTGCCATGTTAAAGTAATTTGGACAAACACTATTCATGACTGTATGTTCACTGTGATGGATAACCTATCCCAAGCAAATCTGTGCAAGTTGATTTTCATACTGTAACAAAATTAAAGAAATTGATGCCTGCCAGGGAGGGGAAAAGCCTTCAAGAATGTTAAGTATTGTCTGCTTGGGAAACGTCATGATGTAAAGTATGCATGCATTATAGTAAATAGTCAAAATATGAATGCATGAACACAACAGGTTTTCATAACTTAGATCCATCTGCTTCATATCCGTATTTCCATCTGCTTTAGTTTTGTTCTGCCACACTTTTGATTGTTGCTCCACCATGATTGAAACCCACAGAATATAAACAGACAATATCAGTTACTATGTCACCGCTACATTCCTGCTAAAAAATGTCCCTATGCTGGGCTGTAAAGAAAATGTCAATGAATTAAATGAATGAATTAAAATAACTTAGGTGGTTAAAAACTGATAGGAGTACCATTTGTTCAGGTATGTTTGTTCATATTTTGGTTCCAACCAACAGGAACCGTTACCTAATTAGCACCAGTACCCTAGGAGAGACAAAGAGAGGTGCTGAGACGGAGGAGAACAGACTAGGAGAAAGTGATGAGAAAGGAATCAAGAAACTGGCAGAGCAGTAAACTCTAACTTAATCAAAGACTAGACAGAAGGAGGAAAGGAAGAAAATTGGGAGAGCCTCAGTGGCAAAATTCACTGAGGCTCAGACCCACAAAGCATCATGGAGTGTGACAAGAAAGAGAGTTCAGTGCTTTCAAATGAGCCCACAGTTAATACCAGCATTTTATCTTGGCAGTCATCTGCCATGAAATTATATTTACTGGGATCATCACCTTAATTTGATAGGATTAAGACTTAAACTGTCTTCAGTCATATAATAAATAATCTAAACTTCTTAAAGGTCTTGCATGCATTTAAATGAAGCCTTTTAAAGCTAGCTAATTACACCCTGATTTGAATCTGGGCTCATCTGGTTTGGGGGTGTGCACTTGGAGTGGTACTTGTTTTAGGACAGCAAAATCATCCAATTACATTTTTTAAGATGATATGAGACACTCAGATTTAGATAGGCTACTGCGAGAGAGGAGTATGAAAATATGAGGCTCTTGTACGTGATTATCGGTTTTGGATTCATGACCACTCACCACTGAGAGAGCAGACCTTGAATGAGAATAGAGCACAGGGAAATTAGTGTATGGCACCCTGACAATGTTTGACTTAATTCTGAGGAAGTTAATTTGCCCATTACAGTGGCAGATTTCAGATTTTTCATTACATTTTTACCTCTTCCATGTTTCAAGTATATGTAGTCAAGTCTCAAATCATTATGACCCATGGGCTTGAAGCTGAACAGGGCAATTTTGCTCGTGGGTGGCCCAAAATGGCAGCAAGACATAACTGAATTTAGGACTTTTAAGTTGGTGTTTGTCACTTGCTTTGTGGAGGAGACCATTAGGGTGACCAAATATGGTGACACTATGATGTGTCAGAATTTGTTCAGGGATATTTTTGAGGTGCTTAGCCTGAGTGTTTTTAATATCATTAATAGCTCTCTTCTTTGTGAGAATGTCTTATTTTGCCTCAAACATGCTGTGGTTCAACCCCTTCTAAAAACAACCTGTTCTTGATCCATCCATGCCAAATTATTCAATTCATATTACTCTATTTCAAAACTGAGGTCCTGGAGAAAGTGGTTCTTCAACAGAATCCACCCTGATGAGGGTAACCAACAATCTTTAGCTGATGCAGGTAACTCCTCAATCCTCCTTTTAGACCTCAGTGTGACCATGCCATACTTACTGATTGCCTGAGATTGGAGTTTGTGGTACAGCTTCACTTCTTCTATTGAAGAATTACAAACAGGACCTTTTTCTGTTTCTATTACCAATTCATCCTCTACCCCCGCTTATCCTTCATGTGGAATCCCCCAAGGCTCAGTTTTGGATCCCCTACTCTTTTCCATTTATATGCTTCCTCTAAGCAAAATGATTCAGAATCATAGCATCTCATTTCACTGCTACTCGACAATGCACAGGTATAAATATTTGATAGGCAAGTTGTCAAATCTAGCTTTTTCCAGCTGAGAGTTTTCCAGATCAGGACTTTTATACTTTAAAGATTAAGAAAAAGTCATTCATGCCCTAATATCAAGACTTTATTATTGTAATTCTCCATACTATCCATCATTTCCAGCCCGTACAAAATGCTGCGGCCAGAATTCTGTGCATGGCCAGACTTTTTTTTTCCCTCACCTCTGTGTTTTTGGGGAGCTTTTTTCTTGCCCGCTATCAGGGTTAAGTCAGGGGGTGTTGGCCTATTTTGTTTCTTGCAAACTTGTGGACCTGTAAAGCTCTTTGAGATTGTGAACAGTGATTTTGGGCTCTAAATAAATCTGAAATTGAATTTGTAAAAAAAAAAAAAAAAAATGACCCCTTTTTAGCATCTCTGTCCCTATCTGGTTTAAAATTCAACATTCTTATATTATTTTTTTCCTCCTCTGTCTCTCCTCTCTTCTCCTGACAGTCTTTCCTCTCCTCTTTGTCTCACATCTTTAGGACAGACCCGGTGGTACAATCCAAGTGATAAGATGAAAAAACTGCAGACCTGCTCATTTTAGCATACAAACTTTTTCTGAAGCCTAAACATTCAGTCTGCTGTTACAGCTGTTCAGATAAAGATTTCAGCTGCTAAATCATATTTGTTGTCTCTGAATTCCCCCTCACCCCTCGCCTTAAGTCAAATTTTACAGGAAAGAGTAGTAGTCATGTTCTCGGTCACTCACATGCTTAGTTACATGCCAGACTGCCTAGAACAGTTAAAGTAAGTTAATTAAAATAAACGTAGTTAGGAGGACAGAACTCCACCAGTGGGTAGTGACTGTCAGGTTTAAGTCCGATTACAGTTAGAAAATAAAATAAATTTATCTGTTTCCCCCTCCATTCACTGCGGTGCAGCACTGCCCCCCCTGGCTCATAAGAGGGAAATCCAATAAAGAATGATAGCTTAGTTTCCAGGGAGGGCCAGTGATGGTCACGCATACGCACTAAATTTTAAAATATTTAGCTGCAAGACTAAAATTTTGCATCAATCTCAAAAAAATTGACCCCTCTTCTGTGGGGTTAAACGATGAGAATAAATGCAGACAAAGAAAAAAAAAGAAAAGAAAAGAAAAAATAAAATACATTCATCCAAATACTAGCCAGTTAACAAAGCCGAGAGTAAGGTAGTAACCAGTAAAGTCAATCATATTAAAGTGTCTGTGAAAGTAATTTAAACAAATAAATTGAGGTAGCAGATCTGATTTCCTCAAACAGATTGTTCCACTGTACAGCTACTGTACCTGAGAAGGCACAGTCGCCTTCAGGTTTCAGTCTAGACTGTCGAACGGCTAGTAAAAGACATGCCTGTCACTATAAGGCAGTGGTTTGGCTTGTAGGGAATTCAAATGTCTAAGATATAGCACAGTGCTAATGTCATGAGTGCCTTGAAGGTGATCAGTGAAATTTTAAATTTATTCTAAATTTAATGGGCAGCCAGTGCAGTGAGGTTAAGACAGTGGTGATGTGATCTGGGGGAGAGAGTTTTGGCTTAGGTAGGCAGGAATAGATAGTCTAAGTGGGTTGAAAAAAGCATGACTTTCCTTTTCAGCTCTCCAAATGCTAAAAATTACCTTATTTAAGAGATGGTCCTCAAATGGAGGAACCAAGCCATCTCTCTTGACATGGTTCTTAAAGTGCAGATCAGGATCAGACACAACACCCAGATTTAATATTAACTGACAGACTGCCAAAGTGATGCTGGAGTTGAGTGACAGCATTTAGGGGGACAAATAAACAACCTCAGATTTACTCTCATTAAGCTAATGTGCATTTTTCCTCTTTATTCTGCAACAGCAGCAGGACAAGACCTCTGAGAATTCTAAATTATATTGGTGGTTGGACAGACACACAGAGCTTTGTCGGGGATCATTTTAAATGAGCACATCAAAGTTAGAAACTTCACTAACAGCAGTGGAGCTACATTTAAAATGTGTTTTGAAGACAGCATCAAGGACTGTGGCCACTTGTTTTTTTTAAAGTTGATGAATTTGGGAACAGATATAGTTCACTTGGCTGGCTGTGCTGTCACACATCAAGCAAGTTATAGTCAGGGGAAAGTCACCATTTTCACTGAAAAATTTAGAGAGTGTTTTATTAAGGTGGATCAGTGTACCATTCATATTTTAAAGGTGCTACATGTAGGATTTTAATATCAATGAATATTCAATACATTAATTCTGAGACAATAGTAAACAAATATGTAGGAGAAAAGACAAACAAAAACTTCGTTTTCATGATGTCACGATAATGAGTAGACACCAGATGAGGAGACATGGTACTCATGGTTCTCTCAACCCAAGTTGAGAGAACCTTGCATATGAACAACCTGTTAAAGTATGCTCCCAATTGACGGCTGTTCTTTTGAAAATTAGATAGATAAAATTACTGCTACTGTATGTCCCTACTAATTTTGAAGGCCTAAGGATACAAGGTTGCACCTAAATTTGCTCTAAAATAACTAAAATAAGAGGCAATATTAAATACTTTTAGACAGCTGAGATATTTTAATTCCAAAATTCCAAAGACCCCTCAGTTGACAGTTTGGGATCTCAAATGTTACTTTTGGGAAAATGATTTCACAAACATGATCTTTTTTCCTCTCACTTCCTAGGAGCGTGAGCTGTTGGGTCGGATCTCCGAGCTGCAGGAGGAGGTCTCCAGGAGGAAGAACCACATTGCTCAGCTGGACCATCAGATCCACACACTCAATGAGAATATCAGTACTCTCACCAAGGAGCTAGAGCTCAAGGGCAAGGAGGTGCTCAAGATCCGCAGTGAAGCTAATCAGCAGATCAGGTAGGACTCAGTGTAGAATAGAACTTCATGGAACAGAATGTAAATACAATACCATGTATTACAACACAATATAATAATGTTTGATTGTAACCCAATAGTCTGTAGGTTTTCTTTCCAACCACACATGACAGAAGCTGATTTAATTGGTTAGCTTCATTTGGTTCCTGGTTTCATTAGTTGAAAACCTGCTGACTTTTGGATCTGTGGCTGAGAACCATTCACTTCAGAAAGTTGAGAAAAGTTATCCACAAGCGAACTTTTTGTAGCACCGCTTCCCTATCAGTGTGATTTCATGTCTTGAGTAGTCAGGACACTTGCCTCGTCTTGGCTTCCTCTTTTCAAGCACCAAAAATTTCAAATCAAATGGGCGTGTTTAAAATGTAAACACGAACAAAAGAGACGGAGGAGAAATGAATGTAAAAAGTGGCACTTTGGAGGGCTGAGACAAGGCCATAGTTCCGCCTGCCAAGTGCGAAATGGAGCAGAAGGTGAATAAAGTCTTTCAAAATTTATTTTTGAAGACTACAGGAATAAATATCTTGAAAAAAATGCTTGTAGAACAGATGCACTGATCGGGCCTCATTTATCATTATGTTCATAAATGTTTGTGTAAGCTTCCCCGTACATGTGTAGGAGCTAAAACCTTCCAGCATATTTATCAAACTTTGGAAACCATGGCATTTTCTTTATACCCATGTGAGTATGTTGTATGCCAATCACTTGTAAACTGGAAGCGCATTCATGTGACCTTAATTATCATACATTACCATACCTGCCCTGCCTCAGAAACACCATATAATGCACAGCAGCACACCCACCTATTCACATTCACATGCAAATTGGCATCCAGAAGGCAGAAGGATTTCTCTGAGCCAGAGGTGGAAGTGATTCTTCATAAATTACAGCAGAGCAAAGATACTCTTCAGTAATTAGAGCCCTCACTTGACAGTTTGAGCCACCTCCTCCTCCTGATCCGGGTCATGAAAAGCTTAGTAATTGAAGCATTGCAGCACAGCAACATATAAAATCTCTGGAGAACACTGCTGGCCTGGAGGGAAAAGTGCATCTTTTTCAAAGTGTCACTAGCCACATTTGGCAAGCTTAAGTTGCAGGTGATAATGTAAAGGATCCAGTTGTGCAGTTACAAAAGAATGTGTACTGTAAAGCAGTGCAAATAATGCAAAGATGTCAAATAGATCTAAATGAAGAATTTGGAGCATTTTGATGGATTCTACTGTTTTATTGTTATGAGGAGTTTAAAATGTCAACCTTCAAGTTCCTGTATATTTTTATTTTTCAGTATTTTTTTGTCACCATGTAGACAGTGCTGTGACGTCTTTTTCCTTGGATTTTCTGTTGATGAAGTGTGGTTTGTGTAGGTGGCGCTCTTTGCTTTGTCTGTTCAGCCATGGTGGCTATCACAGCTACATTTTTTCTATTTTCTAAAAACAAATTTGAAATGGGAAACGCATTATTTACTGTGCACCAGAGGATTTTGCCTAGGAAAGACCTATCAAACTCTGTGGGACTCATTTATAAAACTCGGCAGTAAAATGATAGCAGCGCACAGAATCAGCTGTGAGTACTGTGATGAAGCGACATTAATGTTCTTTTATTCTCAGCTTTAGCCTGCGCGACAGCCAATCAAAAATCAACATATCAATTAACCTTTAAATATTTAACACCTTGTTGATGCCTGTCAGCACCCAGGGGCTGCCAGATGTGCCAGAACAGCAGAGAAAACAAAAGAGGTGGCAGGGAACAACGTAACATCATGCTGTACTGCTGCTGCAGTTATAATGCTGGCCATGATAGACTGAATGATATTCGATGGAAACTGACTTTTACAAGGGCAGTCAGAGAAGAAATTAATCATTGTAAAGCCAGTGTGTGAGTCATATTTATTAAACATTATCATGTGTTTCTGAGTGATGCCTGGGACGCTTAATCTACAGATTTTTAAGAATTTCAACTTACTTTCACTTTTTCACATTAAGCTCTACAATATATTATTTGAGTGCAGGTGGTATTTTTTGTGCTGCAGTATTCTTTTATGAATCACTTAAACAATATGCAAATGATCAAAAGGGGTAGGAGTACAGGGTATATGTTAATAACATCCTGGTATTTCATTTTTCTGAATTAGAAAACACCCGACAGTATCTGCACGTAATGTTACGTTAAAGTCCTGTGAATAAAGCCCTGAGTGCTCCATCATCTCTGCTTGCTCCTCTATTTACTAATTGACTTTGCTGATTAAATTGGTATCATAATAGTTTCTACAGTCTGACTGTGGTTGAGCGCTGCTGAAAATACACCAAGATGAAATAGAGAGAGAGAGAGGAGTCCAAATAATGCACATTTCCCCACCCTCCACCAACAGCCAAAGTCAATTGATTAAGAGATTGAAGGTTATTTAGGGCAAAATCAAAGTAGAATTCATAATCATGTTATTCCCTGCGGCGTGTTATGAATATTTTAAAGTGCTGTATTCTTAATGTGGTGCAAGAGAGACTCATTAGAATCAATCTGTGGCCATAGATATTATGTATGCAAGTGCAAACACACCTATGTGTGCTTATGTGCTTGTTGATTGCACTTTAGAATTTTTATTTACTATCATAAATTTGTCTGCTCGCCTGTAAGTGTACTGTATGCATTTCCTCTTTCTCACACACACATACACACACACATTTTTGGCAGTGCCCACGCACAGCACATTTTTCCTTCTGTTACATAACTCTCTGTCTGAATTCTGGTTAGGATGATAAAAATAGGGTGATAAATAAATAAAGAAGAAGCAGTGAGAGAGAAGATGTGGATCCCTCAGGGAGAGTTGGCCCAGTCAGAGTGAGAGGCAGACAGACATCCTCCCCTCAATGCACTTCTCCTTTGTCCTCCTCTGCCTCTACTCCCCTTCCCCAGCCTCCCCATATGTCATTCTTCTCATTCTTTATTTCCATTTTCCATCCTCCTCCCCTTGCTTCACTTCTGTCCCTCACAGCTCTATACACAAATTTCTGCATGTTATCTGGAAACTGAATGTATTGGAAAAGGTGAATAGCTGATTACAAGACCTAGACACTTTCTGTGCATATACATAGCAAATACAGTGCAAATAAGTTGTAATTTACATACTGCATTTGTTTTCTTCATATCCTTTTCTCATTAGCATATCTATTGTATGTATTAATAATTAATAATTCTATCATTATCACTTACTTACACATATAAATTTTTGGTTGCATGCATCTTAGTTAGCAACTTAGTTAGTGTTGGAGTTCCAGGAAAACCATTCAATGAAAATCATAAAATCAGTGTGCATCATCATTTGGAATGTTCCATACGGGTGTGATGACTTGGCAACAGTAAAAGTTTAATTTGCAACCTGTAACAAATTGCATGGAACTTGCATTGTGTGTCTTGATATGTTCTGCTGTTATTTTGCACACCCTCACAAAGCTGCAAATTTCATTCATACATTTGATTCATACATTTCCATTTAATGTTATTGAAACATTGATGTTTCTCACCTGATGGACCGTGTAATCTGAACAAAAACTTAAAAAACTTGAACAAAAACTTAAAAAAAAAAACTCTCTTCATCTATGCACTCTATGCCTTGTAGCACTGCCTCACAGCAGCCATGCCCTGCTAGACCAGAGTTTAGCTTACTTTAGTTTAGCACTTACTCTTGTTGTTGTCTCCAACTAGTACCTTGCTTGTGTTGTATTAAAATCTCATGTGTACGTCACTTTGGATAAAAGCGTCTGCTAAATGCCAACTGTAACTGTATGTTTGTGTGTTTAACATGTATCATGAAGTTGTATATCAGTTGTTGTATTTTATTACACGGCAATGTTGAATATTCAATTCTGATTGGTCAACTAATATAAGGCGTTCTGCAGGTGGTTATTTCTGAATAGCAGACCGTTGCTCAAGCTGCAGCCTCATCCTCGTACCTATCCTGCTCCAAATGAATGCAGCCTTGCTGCTGTGTGGTGTGTTGTAGACTAATGTTAGCAAGCTACATATATAGAAAGCATTTCGGTGAGTAGCTGACTCTAGACACCTAGGGCCCTATTATCGTACGCCTTGGCGCACCGCGCAAAGCACAGTTAAATGCCCAGTGCGCAGGAGGCATGACGGCACGCATTTGGCATTTTGGTGACAAGATGTACCTGGCGCATCTGTGAACGGGGAGGGATTGAGATTAATTGGGTGTGTTAGGGGCTGGAATTTACTTAACCAATCAGATATGTTCTTATCCTTCCCTTTAAGGAGAATGCGCACCGCTTAACAGCGTAGTGTGATTTTGGTGAGCACTGATCACGTCAGCAAGCGAGAGGGAGAATGAGAGAGAGAGAGAGAATAAAGTAAATCTGTACACAATGTCTCCCCCTTTCTTACCCCTGTCTTCTATAAATAAATATTAGCCTAGTAAATGAATTTCAGAGAATACAATATGTATCGATATGATTTCATTATTCTCCATGCGCCGCACAGCGGTTTTGTCAATATGAACATTTAGTTCATAAACAATGTAGTGAAATATTTCTTCATCATGACAGATTCATAAACGGTGATTTTGTGGTTTCTTAGATGTGTAGTTGGACGCGCCTCCACCAACTTAAATGATGAAAATAACACACGCCTAGGTGCGCCGCGCCGTTGACCTGGTCTGAGCAGACGGGCACAGGCGGATGCAAATCACGGTCATCCATGGCACCAAAATTCCATTGTGTTCCAGGAATGATAAGAACACACCCACTACTGCACCTCTCCTCCCACCTTGGCGCTCAGCGTGTCACCAAAATACCAGACGCGCTCAGGCGAGGAGAAACCCTCAGTGAGCCTCACCAAAATTCCACTGCGCCAGTGACAAAAATAGGGCCCCTAGTGTCATTAAGACATTAAGACTGTTAACCTCCCTTCCCATCCATATACATACAATCAGCATACATCTTTCGTGAGGTAAAGCCGTGTAACAAGCTGGGTAATCCATGATAAGGTTCTTCTACTGAAAAGTAACGACCGCCATGATCTTCATCAATGATGAAGATCTTTTTTTTTTCAATACCTTACCTAACAACCATTGAAAAGTTTTGGGTTTACCTTGATGAAACTTGCAGACACCCTGGAAAAGAACCACCACCAAAGTATCAGTTGACAGCTTAAAAAAAATGTTATTGTTCAAAACTAAAAATCTACTGTGATTCCATTTTTTGTCAAAAACTTCACTGCCCTCTTTTCTCTGTCCTCAGGGCCCATGAGCAAGAGTTGACTAAGAAGCATGAGCGTGAGATATCTGAGCTGAGCGCCGTCCACAACAGAGAGACCCAGAATATGCTATCCGACTTCAATAAGGCTCAGGAGGTGCTCAAGGACAAGATCTCAGCCCTTCAGATCCTGTATGTACAAAAATGCAGCCTGCACATGTGTTTATGTGTATTGGTGGATTTACAGCTTTTGTTACTGGTAGTATTGTAGTAACTTCAAGGAATACTCCAATGTTTTGAGCAAAATACCTTTTTTTTCGACTTCGCCTAAACTGAGACAAGATGTTCGATACTATTTTCACCTCTGTATGTCCACTAGTTCGGTTCCTATTAGTAGCTTTTCGTATTCGCTTACCATAAAGACTTGAAGTCTACGCGAATCATCCTCGCTTCATCAAAGTGAAAAAATAAACCTTACAGTAACTCAGAAGTTGTCTTATTTACACAATATATTGTGTATTTAAAACACACGTCTTTGACTGTTTTTTAAAGCAAGGGTCATTTTAGGAGAAGTTAGATGGTTGGAACTATAACTGCAGCAGCTATAAAATGAAAAATGAATGAAAAATTAAATGCTACCCGTAGGAATCGAACCAGTGAATGTACAGAGGTGAAAGTGGTATCGAACATGTTGTCTGAGTCTGACAAAGTCGGTAAAAGGGTATTTTGCCTAAAACATTCGAGTATTCCTTTAAAACACTGATGCACAAACCAATGAAATATTTTGTTTTCTGAAGAATTTAGGATTCTTTTATCATGAATTGTCACTTAACTTACAGTATATGAATCCTCTCTTGGGTACAGGTCAGCATGTTCTCAATCAATCAATCAATCAATCAATCAATCAAATTTTATTACTCAAAATACCACTGAGTGGTGTGGAGTACAAAAAATCATATAAATTGCATATTGTACATAATATACATATATACATGCTGCATGCATACTTACAAACTGTACATATATTTACATACATGCACATTTACATTGTACATAATATACCTATACATTATGCATGCCTACATACATACTGTACATACATACATACATACATACATATTAACATACATGCACTTACACATTCCTAGAAGATATGTTTTCACTGGCTGCATGTGGGCACACAATACTAGTGTGCCAAACCCACCCCTGGCGAAATGTTGACCGTAATTGGTGACCCGTTTGGGCTCCAGGGCCAGCCTATTCACCAAGAGGTTCACCAAGAGGTGACACTTTTGCACACCAGATAGGTGTGCGTACCTAGTCTACATCCTAAGGTGGGAAAAAGGCAAACGCATGATATGCCCAAAAGGGGAAAAAAAATTTTATAAAGTGGCAAAACCTTGCTCTGAAAATTTTTTTATAAAGTGGCAAAACCTTGCTCTGAAAAAATTATTTATAAAGTGGCAAAACTTTATTCAAAAAGACACCAAGCTTAGAAAGCAACGTTTGGTTGCCTGTTTGTAGCAAAAGGACACATTTGTACATTGACGGATGACTTGCAAAATACTTGGGCAAGTACTTTTTTCGATGTGTCACAATGACTTGGTT
>OMLF01012868.1:10149-20920 GCA_900302615.1 Holocentrus rufus | reverse complement strand
CCACTCCACCCGATGGACACATGCTGTTCAGGGCCCCCGACCCCTCAGAGCACAGCAAGGCTAATGGAAAGCTTTCAAGGCGGCTGGATAAAAATGTCGACTCTCATTTGGCATCTACTGTTTTCTGATGTCACTGGTGTGTGTGTGTGTATGTGTGTGTGTGTGTGGTCACGGCTTCAGGATCAAACACACACACACACACAAACACCTTGGTCACTCCGCAGCCTCTCTGGTGTAGCGGAGTAGTCTGCTGGCAGCCAAGGGACATGCCATTATAGACCTGAAGACTGAAAACAAGGGCCTGAAAAAAAAACCCCAAAAACTCACACCCATCCTTTATCGGCCTGCATGGTGTCATCAGGCTGGGTTTTAAAAGTAACAGTCCTGGAGGTTTCTATGAGATCCTTTATCACTATGACACTATGAAACTCCCAATCAATCAAATTAAAAAAAATATGGCAACTTATATATGATTATTAACCCCTTAAACTCTGATTTTCCCCTAAATCCCCCCTAGCTTCAACATTAGGAAAAAAATAGTATATTGTACAACAGTATCATATATTCTGTATCTTGCAACACAGATTTTCCATATTAGGTGTAGTATTTAAATTTGGCTGCACCATTACATCAAATAATACATCAAAAATCATTTTATACACATTTCTCTGTCATTCAGCTGCACACATTTGGTATCTTTGGAAACTTCGGGATCTCCACTAAAATTTAAAAGTTCTGTGGGTCTGAGCAAACTGATGGGACCAGCAGGGTTGATGAGGTACCTAAATGAAGTTATAAATTGCATAATATTAAGGGAAACAATATCAAAAATACACAAGCACCGGCACATATGTTCATCCAGAAGGTTTACTGATATGACAGTGAGGTAAACTCAAAGAAGACAATGTGGCGCCTCACACTTGATTAAAAAGAAAAATCGATTTATTAATTGCATAACATCAACCAATATAAAATATATGCGGCACCCAATAGTTATCAAAAGTTAACACAGCACACACACAATGAGTGACGGTAAAAGTCTGCAGTGTGAGCGTGTCCTCAAAAGAGTCCAGGAAACGGCCTGTGCAGCCGAGTTGGCCTGAGTCCCCTCGTCGCTCCAGGAGAAAGCTTGTTAGCCCGAAGAGGCCGGCTCTCCCACACGTGTTCAGCCTGTCAGCTGCTTCGCTGGTGTCTCTTGTTATTATTTTTCTCTCATTCTCCTGCCTTTTCTTTCCGTCGTCATGAATAATTTGTGTCCACGCCTTGCTGCTTGATGACAGCTGTGCAGTTGGCTTGCAGTCTATTTTTCAGATCAGGTGAATAATGAATAAGCCCTTGCAACAAAAGAGCTCGTGTCCTATATGAGCCCTGCCTCTCTCAGTCTGTCCCAACTATCTGTCGTGTCAGCCACAGGGGAGGGGCCAGGTGAGGTGCAACATTTCTCCCTCTATCAGCAATCTTGATGGGGTTTTTTTTTCTACCCAGCACCTGCTTTTCATTTTCAAGGAGCCTCTTTCCATCAATCCCTGTCTCCTTGTGTACTGATCAGTGCCTCTTCTCATCACCTTTCCAATAGAAATCCCGTTGCCCTCTCAAGTTATCTCTTAGCACAACTTGTCAAACTTGTGTGAAATCTGCTGATCAGTGCGTGTGAGCAAAAAAAACACAGTATTATTACAGTACACACACAATCACTTTGCTCAGCCTCAGGAAATAATCACAATTGTTCTCTCCTCATGATATCGCTCCTGTCTTTTCATTCTGGGACATATTCTTGCTCTTGCTATCCGCCAGATGTTGCTGATTTCAGTTATTGCTGCTTGCCAGTGGCGAGGGTGTGACCTTTGTTTCTCAGAGACGTTGCCGTGTGTGATGTGTTTAGCAGATTCATTCTAGTGGGCCACATATCGCAGGTGTAGATCAAGAGGACGGTCTGGTTTCACAAAGTGTGGAGTGTTTATTTTTCTGCCTGACCTATGATACCATCTCTCCTACAATTATCAAGTGTCATCCCAACAAATGTGTTTATGCCCGTGGAAAAATGTAGCCCTCAATTGTTTTATAATCTTTTCTGACGACAAGAAGTGGTTTGACTGGAAAAGGTTTTGAGGTTTTGAAAAATCAAATCCAGAAGCTGTCAGTCTTTACACACCTTGACATGACAGCTGATCGCAGATTGACATTGATTGAGAATCTGATTTTCTCTCATGGAAATCCTTGTTGTCATACAGAGGTATTTCCCCTTCTATCCAAAGCCTATAGTCCACGTTC
This sequence comes from Holocentrus rufus, assembly GCA_900302615.1. Lineage (NCBI taxonomy): Eukaryota > Metazoa > Chordata > Actinopteri > Holocentriformes > Holocentridae > Holocentrus > Holocentrus rufus. Next base: position 18,649 of record OMLF01012868.1, on the reverse strand, counting down.
TTTTCAAAAAAGAAGGCCCTGTTACAGGTAACTGAAAATAAAACTCATATTTATCATCCCGGTAAAATCCAGATTGTGACTTTGTTCAAGCTGCTTTAAATTGTTGAAGAAGCAAAGAATCAAAACCAAAAATCAAAGACCAAAGTATGCCTCTGACGTCCCTCCTTTATAATTCATGTGTTATTTGAGATTAATAATGAATTCTCCAAAACCACTGAATTTAGAACAGTCAACTCTCTAATTGCGCAACTATGTGTGCTATGTCAAGAAAAATTAACTCAGTCATAGGTCTGTGTGTATGCATCTCTCTCTCTTTGTGTGTGTGTGTATGTGTGTGTGTGTGTGTGTGTGTGCATTTGTGCATATGAACTGTGTGCGTACTTCAGGACCAAGCAGGCCTAGATTTGAGCCTTAGACTGCACTGCTCTGATTACTCGCCCGCTCAAATCGATTGAGCCGTTTTCTATTCATATTTGATATGCCTCGGGGCAGTGGGGTAATGCTTTAAAAATCCACCCATGGCCTTGGAGGAAATCTGGTCAGCCTAATGGCTCATGTGAAGATTTTTGCTCGAAAAGCCTCTCTCAGAGATTTTTGCTTGAAAAGCCTCTCTCGGAGGGAATCGTTCAGCGCGTTTTGTGTTCAGAAAAGAGTGAGAAGAGTTTGATCTAGAAACTGCTGCTGGAGTGAGGTGGCAAAAACAAAGCGAGCCCTCATGCCTGCACTACACACCAGCGTGACGTCAGACGTGAGGTAGTCTACTAGTGTCTAGTGTTTTTTTTGGAGTTGTCAAATGGCTGAGCATGGCCAGAATGGAGGCTTGAGGTTGTGTCAGAGTGTTAAAGGTACTTAATGGCTGAGTGAAACTCCCCAGATCCCAGGCACAGGTGCAGCTTCAATCAGTCAGGTCAGGTGAACAGAAAGTGTCTGTTTCAGATGGCAGCCTTACGCTCGGGGATTCATCCGTGAGTCATCCTGTATTTCTGCAAGCTGCTTTTCAAAATTCCTTTTTCAAGTTCTCGGGGGCGGGGGAACCACACATTGAAATGGCTTCTTTAACCCCTTTTAAAGAAATTTCTGAATTGGCAATATCGGCCTTTTCCAGACTGAGTTCCCAATATTTTATTTCTAAAGAATAAAAAGCATAAAATGCCAAGTTGAACCACTACAGTGGGTCTTGCATTACCTCCCCACCACCACCCGCCCAGTTTTAAATGAGCATGCCTTTTCCTGTTCTCCTTTAGTCTGTTCATCTTGGGGTTTAAAATATTCAGTATTTTCGCAGGCCTGGATGTTGTACGATTTGGGGGGAACTGAGGCATAGAAAATCCTTGTGAGTCAGTGATTTCAATCAATGTTAAGGAAGGACGACTTACTGATTGTTTCATTCTTTTTTTCTTTTTCCGTTAAATTCAGAGATGAGATAGATGAGAGGACAATCAAATAGGATGACATCAAGTGGTGCAGAGACAGTTGTTTAGGTCTGTACATCAGGGACACAGTGGAGGACAATCTCACTTAAACAGTTTTCTCACTTTATTGTTTGCAGAAAAGTCTCCATCATATAGTAATAAATAGCAAACTAATGGAATTTATAAGATGGGTATTTTAAGTGGGGAAACATAAATTGTAGTACTAAATCTATTGATTTATGTTAATCGTTTATGATCTGATGATTGCTGACTGGAAGTCAGTTCACCACCTTTTCATTTACTATTACATCACTTTCTATAATTAGACCATGCCCCCAGTGAGTTTCTTTAATCTGTTTGGCTTGGCAGTCAGCATTTCCATGCTGAGCTCCTGCTTTTCTGAAGTAGTTTCAGTTTGTTTGTCCTGATGTTCTCTGATAGACCCAGAGGTCACAGATGAAATCAGTATGTCCTCATTGGTTATTCCGAAATTTTGAGCACTAAAAGCCCTTGAAAGATGTGAACTATTACTCTATTATAATTGTTTTCATTCGGAGTGCTGACCTGTACCACACAGAGCCAGCTTCAGTGTCACTGTGGATCCCAGCTGGGTGTGATGTCCTGTCTGGGGCTGAGCCAACTCTTTCAAAACTCAGTTGTAAAAACAGCCATGCGGGCATAAAAGCATTTGGTTAACGGTTAAATCTGCTCAGGCTATGTTTTTGGTTCAAACAGATGACTGTAATCGTCAAAACAAACAAGAGCCATAGTAGCTCTGGGCGATATAAAGCACGGCAACAAGATGGTCAGCGTGAAAGCAGAGCACTGCTTTGACAAAAGCCTCTCCTTTTGTTTTTATGTTTTACTGTACATAAACAGTTTTAAAACCAGGCGTTTTGTTTTGTCGATTGAAGATATAGGTGTGCAATACCTAAATAAATAAATAAATAAAATGAAGTAAATAAATAATTTCAAAGGAATTGCGGAATGATTACTTATAGTCGTTGCTGAAGAAATTGGTCTGATTAATAATGGAAAGACATTAACCAGACCGGTCCCTTGAAGAGCTTTCTTGTGACACTTGACTTGTTTTGTGGTCTCCTCGCACATTTTCAGTAAAATCGCCAAAGGCAAAAAATTTTAAAAGCCGTTTGTGACCAGTCAGAGACTCGCCCTAAATCAATTTGTCCTCTATTGTACCTATAAGCGATTGAACGATAAAAGCCCGAGAAAAGCAAATTATTTCACAGAGCTAACTGAATAATAATGACCTTATAATCCTAAATAACTTAAGTAATTAGGCTACAATCTTAATACATGTATTTATTAGATTAGATTTATTAATTAGATGGATATGTTATGGTTTGTAAAACATCTCAGTTATCTTTTAGAAAAGGGAAGATCATTACTGGTTTAATGGCCTAACCGATGTTTTATTTTCAGACAATAGTATTTATTGTGACTACAACATGGCACCAAGCCTGGAGTGTTTGCTGCCAGGTGTCAAAAATATCATGGGAATATTTTTTTTTCACCCCTGTAATTTTGACTTGAACATCTGCTTTAATTTCTGTTGTTTGATGAGCGATTCCCTGTAAGGAAAATACCTAAATATTTTCATTCCACAATTGAATTTTATTGCAGTTTTCATTTAATCCAAACCACAACCGGAAAGAAAAATAGCCCGAATACAATGTTGTATTTATTAGTAAACAACAAGAAAATGTGCAAAATGGAAAGCTGGAAGATAACAGCTTCGAGAATAAGCCTCGACTATATGAGCAACCCTTATGTTTGTTAAATCACATAGTCTGGAGACTGTTTTGCCAGCATTGCTCTCAACTGAAAACAAAATGCCATTCCTCTTTGGAGAGGCGCAGATTTTCATCGTGTTTTCATGGTGGCTATTGCCGATCCGGTTATTAAAAGTGTGAGTACAAATATTTTGGGTGTAGTGCCCATTCAGCTAGATTCATACACTTCACAAAAGTCGTCGGCATTCAGTCAGCAAACAAACATGACAAATTCAATTATCAGACCTTAAAAAATGGACTGATCATTTTTGCACTCCTTAACAGTTCACAGCTTATATCTCTGGTTGGGTTTTCATAAAAATACAGTATAGCCTATATAGTTAATAACCTAGTGTTGCCCACATTTGCAAAATCATCCATCATAAGACTTTTAGTCTCGTAGTCTTAAAGTCTTTTTTTTTCTTTTACTTTTTTAAAACAAGTGAAATAATCTGTCAGATGGGTAGGATGGGCTGAGTGCAGCTGTTTCAGTGCAGTTTCACCTGTTCCGGGCCTAAATACGCAGGCGGATCAAGTATTAAGAAAATAACACTAAATCCCATAAATGTCGTCAAGCGCGTTAATTTGCAATGGAAATAAGTGAAATCACTTCACTCCGCTGTAAGATTCTCTCTCGTTTTCAGAAAAATATGATTGAAAAGAGTGTGACTAATTCCTGGATTGAATTATGTGTCATGGGTATTTCTGCAGTGGATACATTTCATTTGCAGGAGGGATACGGGACAGTTCATTTCAGTCCATGCTGCGTTTCTTTGTGTCTCCTCAGATCCACTTTTCTTTGGAAACCTTTGCCGCAGAGGTCGCAGCCGAAAGGTTTGAAGCCCGTGTGTTTCCTGCTGTGTGTGATGAGGTTGGAGCTCTGGCTGAACGCTTTCCCACACACCTGGCATTTGTGCGGCTTCTCACCTGGAGAATAGAAATATAAATCGATCAAAGTTGTTTTCACGCCCAATTTACGTAACTGATAGCCTAATATTTCCGTGCTACCCCCACCTATAATGGCAATATGAAAAACGTCTGGATATACAGTATATAGACGTTTCCGTTTAATCTTTAACGTGGCTATTTCCCGCGTTAATAAATATGTTCTGTTGTTGGAAGTATTTATTTTATTCCATAGGCTTATGATTTTCTGCTCCTGCACATGATTTCCTCGCGTTTTCCACCGAGATTTCGTTTGTTTTATTCAATCCACAATATGAGAGATATATATAACATAAAATGTATATATATAACATTTTACGCACGGGCGCGCAGCCAAGAATAAGCAAGACGCATTCAGGATCATTTATTCGCTACACGCTGAAGGCTACTGCAAGACATGTTTGCATTTTCTCCACTTGCCTGTGTGGATGAAGGTGTGTTTTTTCATGTCTGACTTCTGATGGAACCTCTTCCCGCAGTACTGGCAAGGATAAGGCCGGGTGTCCGAGTGGATGAGGAGATGTGTCGATAGAGTAGACGACCTTTTAAAACTTTTGCCACATATTTTGCAGTCAAAACTTCTTTCCTGGAAAAAAAGACGAGCAAAAGGCGGGTTACTTTTGGTTTCAAGTCAGCACATAGCCTAAAAGTCAAACTGAAGATCAGTTGAAAAGATGGATTTGGATGAGCAAATGGCAAATGCCAAATAAGCCGTTTCCCTGCGAGGATCAATAAAGTTTTCTGAAGTTTTCTGAATCTGAGCTTGTTATCCTCGGTGAACTTACCTGTGAATGTACAGCTTTGTGCTGTTCGAGGCTGACTGCATGTCCGAACGTTTTGCCGCAGATTTCACACGCAAATGGCCTCGTCCCACTGTGCGACCTACGGACGTGAACTTCCAAACCGTGTGGAGTGGAAAATACCTGGTGGACACAACACGCACATGCGTTTATAATGAGAAGGATTAAGCAGGAATTTAAAGTAGGCTATTGATAAAAGAAAACAGTCTGGCTGGTCAAATACAGTTTTAGTAGAGATTAAACCCAACTAAATTCAGTTTACACAGTTATGTCTTTTTGCTATATGAAAATATTAGATCATTGTACCTTATTGCTCTGTTAAGAAGATATTTTGTCTTTTATATAGGTTAGTGAAAATAAAATAACCCTTTGCTCTATTAACCGCGGTGGGAAGGTCAGAGGTTAGGGTCATCGTCACCAAGGCAACAGCACCCTGCAGCTCTACTCACCTTACTGCACTTGACACACTTATAGGCTCCGTTGAGGATGAGGCTGGAGCAGAGCAGGTCGGGCTGGGCCTTCACATTGTGAGGTTTTCCGTGCAGGCCTCCGTCCGGGAACAGCAGACCGGCAGCGTGCCTCCCGTAGTCGCTGTACGCCTCCTCCCCCAGCGCCCTGTCACTGAACAGAGTCGAGTGGCTGAAGGCCAGCGCCGGCCCCCTGTCCAGCTCCATGTCGGGACGGAGGCTCTGCTGCACCAGGTGCCGCAGCTCCGGGCCCGGGTAGCTGCTCCAGGCGTATGGCCGGAAGGGGGGTGTGAAGGGCTGAGTCTCATCCACCAAGGGCGACAGAGATTTCTCAGAATCAACTGCAATGTGGAAATAGATTATAGAGCGGATGAAAAATTAATGACTCCTATGGGGAAACTGGGCAAACAGACGTAGGCTATTAGAGGGGCAAATTTTCTCTTAATAATAATAATAATAATAATAATAATAATAATGTAACAGGGTCCGTATATAAGATTATAAAATGCCTGCATGTTCAGAGTAAACGCACTATTAGACACACCATACTCGCTTGATTGATCACTTATCGAAAATAGAGCATAGCAGATCATATTTCGTGAACCATTTTCAATCAGGCGCTTATCTGATGGAAAACAAAAAGTTTCGGCTGCAACGTATTCGATAGCAGCAGGGAAAATTATAATGTGTGAGCGCAGTATTTGTCACCTAGTTTTGTTTATCTTTATCTCCTGAGCTATCAGAATATTGTTTCATTTACATAATAGACATGTTCCTCCAAAACGTATTATTGGTTATTTTTTGTGGGAGGCATTTCAGTCTGCGTCATGGCTTCAGCCTACCTGGTGATGCAGAGGGAGAGGGAGGCCTCCAGAAGTCCTCATAGTCCGGGGAGCGTCCGCACAAACTCTCCCCACAACTCAGAGGGGACTTTGGGGAAAAATCAGCAGTGTCAACTAGGTGGGAGTCAGGGGAGAGTCCGTACCCATCCACCGTCACGCTGTCCCCATCCTCTGGGAGCTTATCTGCGTCTGGAAGGATACAGAGCACAGTTACGACCCTTACGTACTGCAATAATAGCCTATTTTTTAGAAGGATGCTATGACTGTAAGTCCCTAAAGGAATATTAGTTGTAATGCTATAAAAATACCGGAAAGTAGAATGAAAGTACTAACTACTACAACAGGCACTCGAAGTGCCCTTTTTTGATGAGGGGGCACACACACAGACACACACACATAAACACACACACAAAAAACCCAGTGTAGCTTTATTTTACTGGAAATATTTATCAGTGTAACTTAGCTTCCTTATCAGAAAAAAACAAAAACAAAAACGGAATGAATTTTCTGTATGAACAAGCATCCAGAACCTATTTTTAAAGCGTGCCTCAGGCAGAAAGTACAGGGGTTATGCACTTCTTTTTTTTTTTTTTACTAAAATACTGTGAAATTAGTACCCTTTCCGCATCAAAAATCATATTTAATTACCACATTGTATTATTGCTAATAGAATATGTTAAGTGGGATCTGTACGAAGTACTTAACCAGACCAGGCTATTGGGGAGAAATTCAACATTATGAGCAAGAATAAGGGAGTCTGATATATCAAGGCCTCCCTCATCAAACCAGAGCCCTGTGAAGGCTGTATGTCATTCAGCTGACATGCACCCCGCCGCTTTTTGCTTGGCTTGTTTTGGCTTTTCTAGGTTTGCTGTACGGAAAACGACATTCATTTCGACTAGAAAATAAGGTTTCACTCAATATGTAAAACCACAAATTAATACCACATCCGTGTTTGCTGTATTGGCATCTCTTGCCCTGTGAGTTTTCATGTCAAGTGCTCGCCAGTATTTTAAATTATCCACTTTTGGGGGATTGCGCTGGCAGTTAGGATGTTTTCCCACTTCCGATTTGCCAAAATAATAGTGTCTTACATTGTATATATTCTCATATTTTCAGCATAATGTCTCATTGTAATAACGTCTATTCATTTAGTTCATCGTGTAGTCGTACTTGGTTCACATAATCAAATAAACAATACGTCAGGTTGCGATCATTATAGCAGCTGTCTATACTGAGTATTTTATTTTGGTAAAACAGCAGTTGGAAACTACTTTGATGTGGAGAATTGACGGCATTGGCCAGAATAGTGAAAGATGGTGCAGGTTAAGTCTTCTGTCTGCAACATCTCACCGCTCAGTCTATTTCAAAGGCGACGCGACTCATCTGGAATTAACACCCGATAGACAGTGGGTGGGAGGGAGAAAATGACACGTCTGTGTTGCCATTGCGATTGAATTGTCAGATCCAATTTGATTTTTTTTATGGAGAAAAAAAGGAGTTCAAAAAAATTGAGGGGGCAGGTGCCCCCTGTTTGGTAACGCCTCTGTTAACATGATGTGATCTTTCGTTTGGGTGTTTAAAATAAATGCCACTGTAAATATCAAGATTTACACTAGATTTTTAATTTATCTTAAAACCAAGAAACAGACCGTTTTAGGCCTGCTGAAATAAACAACGTTTCTCTAGTTCTCAAAACTCTTGGGGTGGCGAAGCTTTTACGCATGACAGTAGGTTTCTAGATGTGTGATATTTTCATGTACCATCTTGCGTGTGTAAAATGTTACTTTGCAATATTACAATTGAATGAAAAGTTTTATGTGAAATAATTTGAAGATTTCTAGGCTAAACACAATCAATGCAATGGAAATGAAAAAAAAGCTCAAATGCACTTATCCACATACCTGAGCATATGTGTGCTAATATCGTATCCAGCCTGCTGTAGTCATCCTCCAAAGTCCGGGGTTGGTGGTAACTGTGCGCCTTCTTACTCTTCACCAGGAAGGACCGTGGCATTTTGAGCTGTATTCAAAGAAAATCAGTGATAATCCAGCAGTCGGCGTGTGTCCTGATGCTGCTGCCTGCCTTAACCCCGCAAAGATTTGATCCCCACTGGTTGGGACGTGTGGTCAAAGTGCTTTAAGAGATTTCAACCTGAGAGCAGAGCATGCGCAGACCGTCCCGCCCGTCTGCCAGGTGTTGGAGGACAGGTGTCAGTGCAGCGGCTGTGACCAGCTCACT
>OMLF01012868.1:0-10129 GCA_900302615.1 Holocentrus rufus | reverse complement strand
AACAACAAAAACAAAAAAAAAAAAAAAAAAAAAAAAAGTATCCGCCTATAAACGGGCCCTTTAATCTTATGATACTCTTACTTGAAACAAACAGAAAAATGTCCGACACTCGGATATGAAACAATTTCACTTCTCCAGTGCGTAACAGCTTGTTTCAGTGCTTTTCTAGAGGCAAGTGGCATGTTTTTGATTCTAGAGTGGTTTGTGTTTATTCTGCTTCCGTTTCAAGTTAATAACCCACGTTAAAAAATTTAAATTAAAATTAAAAAGTCGATCCGAGACACGTGATCGATGCCAAAAGGCTGCTTGCATTGATCACGTTTAGGTTGACTTTAAGATGCATCTTTTTGTAGCGTGTAGCCTCCTGCCTGTGGCTGGTAATCGGTTATCCGCGTCCCTTTCGGATCAGAGTACAGGCAGTGTCTCCAGGGGAGCGGAGGCCCATGGCAATCAGGATAAGTGATACACACTATCATTGCGTTACTCAATCTTGGCTGGACAGACAGAGAGGAAATGCGGAGGCGAGCCCCAGGGTGCCTGGGCATGTTAAGAGCCTTGCATCAATGCAGTGGTAAATAAAAGTGTGTGTTAACTATGAACTCACAGCAGCATCCTCTTGTACTCAAAAGGTCACACACACACATACACATTTGTATATAGGTAAATTCCATCTCACCATACCAAAGTCAATACAGGCTGCTAATTTTAGGTGCGTTTACCCCCCTCCCCACCCACACACTAGCCTACACACCCTGGAGATTTGTAACGAGTGTGTTTTAGTCATGGGCCTCCTGCTGCGCTACACTGCTCTTAGTAGGTGGATTCAGAAGAGACAATGCACATTTCAGGAGGACAAATATAGAAATTACAGTAAATATAGGCCATAACTCATAAGTGTGCTGGTGAGTCAGCCCGAGTTCAAGGGTCCCCAAAGTAGGTTTCTGTAAACCGCGGGGGTCCTTCAAAGTATCACTCAACAGCACAATAGAATGTATATGAACGGCTACGTTCTTACTAGATTTTACGGTCCCCTCCACACCTGAAGTTGTATGAGTCGGTATAAATTTAGCATATCTTTCAAATGACGTTAGGTTTTCACGTCAGACTGAGGCCTGAGTCTTATGCGTATCTGTCTTAGGGTTACTGGCATGAAACAGTCGGGAGACCTCATGGTCTGTTTGGTCTAACCTATAGGCTATTAAGTGACAGACACTTGCCGTCCTAACGCCTGCGGTGCCATGACAGTTTCGCATTACCACCGGCATCATGTTGAATAGGAAGCTTTATAACAGAGGCATCTTGTTTTCTGTTCGCGCAGGAGACGCAGATTAGTCTCTGTTAGGGGCCATTACGCACAGGATAATAGGACGGTGAGCAGTGCGTCAAAGGCCCTTTCATCCATTGGAAATGAAGCCAACAACCGTTAGAATAAACAAAAATCGATTACATTTAAAGGTATAAAATCGCAATATTGTAATATAAGGTTATCCGACCTCTTTTTCCAAGTTAAAATCGAGTTACGTATTCATTTAATCTCTGAATGTTAGCCTAGACCTACTTTATGCTTGTGTGGGATGATGATGATGATGATGATGATGATGAGTTTCGAGAACAATTTTAGGTTAAATATTTCATATGCGTAATATGATATCAATTCCACGATGCTCAGTATCTCTGGACTGTCTGAACCTTGGGCTTCCAAACTTTTTTTCTTCCTCCTACTTACTGTTATGTAAAATACCAAACACAAGTATGAAGTTTTCCCAGAATTAAATGATTAAAAATCAAATGGCTTTTGGTACATGGGCAGAGGGACAGTTGAGACTGTAGTCTAACTATGTGCACTGTTTTAACCTCAAGCCTTAACATGGAACTAGACATGTGGACACATCAAACCATAAGCTGAGGATATGATGTTAAAATAGCCCTGTAACAGCTGTCAGCAGCTGTGGGCACGACTGTGTTTTTCACTGGCAGTAGCCTGCAGTATTTTTCGGTTACAAACGAACTCGCCTATCTCTAAATGAAGGACAGGAAATCAAAGCACCACATGCGCGGGGTCGATTAGACACATCACTGCCATAGCTTCCGGACACCATGTTGGTCAAGATATGAAGCCCATACCGATAAAACTGAAGGCAGACCGACTTAGCCCGGAATTAGCCGATAGCTTAAGCCAAATTTGGGCGATAGTCTTACATCATACGGTTTGTCTGGTATCCTGCCGTAACGCTTGATGTTACTTTTCGCTGCATTAATCAGCACTTAACATAAAGCCATCGCTTTTAGTAGTGTAATAATTTAATCACCTTTACACGCTGATAAAAATACGTGCTATAAATCAATATATTTTAAAAGCAGTGTAACATCTATGTTAAAGGATCTTTTGTGGAAAAATAAAATGATGTTAGTTTTTTTCTCAAAGTACCCTAATTGATTTCTGTACCTATTGGTTTTTACCTTGACATCACTGCCATGTCCTTTGCTGAATGAAACTTAAATATTTCATTTTGATTTATTCACAAGCTTCCCACAGACTGCGCTGCTCTTTAGTTAGGTTTAGTCTAAATGGTCTGTAGTGAAAGCCCCTGCAGGTGCAAAGTTTCTGTGATTCACCAACAGCCCACACACCATCATCCACAGCCTCAGTTCACAGTCTAGTTTCTAATGAACACTTCAGGATACAACTCGGACGAAAATACAGGGCTTGTTAAAAGCTTGCAGAGACAACAGCTGGCCTGGCCGTACTGCAGGCTGTTTGAATGAAGAGGGTAAGGGATTTTATATTAAACTCAGGTCAGGTAGACTGTAAATCCAAAATTGTCTGTCATACCTGGAATGATGCAAGAAGGCCTATGCTAGGAGTCTTTTCTGAGCCACACAGTTTGAAGATAAACTCAAGTTGGCTGACGTCTTTTTGGTGGAAAGCACACTGAATCTCAGCTTACAAGTTGATTTTATTCTAATGCAGGTTTCAGGTATTACAGCCAGCCTACCATGCCTAGAATAAACCTCACCAAAATGATTTACCAGCACGCTGTGAAATACAGTCAAAGTTTGTTGTTAAAAATATTAGTGAAATCCCGTAACAGTCATTGCATAAAACATATAAAACCATGACACACTTAAATATATGAATTATGATCAAATATGTAGTAATTATCCATGAGCATTTGGCAGTAATACAAACCTGGGTCAATCGTTCAGACTGCTCGAAGAGAAACACCACTTTTAAATGCGGTTTTCTGCATGAAATGGTTAGTGCTTGAGGCTCCGCTCTGAAAACCACGAGAAATCACTTCCTGAAAGCAGTCAATCTAAGCAAGAATCTTCACTGAGGAAGGAGGTGTTGAGACAAAACATCCCACATGTGCTTATACCATTCCGCACACATTTCAGTCAGTCTGTAAGGTGCTCTGAAAGGTCTCAGATTAGTTGTGCTTTGCGTAAACATGAAAAACATCAGTCAGTAGGTTTATCAGTTTATTGTGAACTCATCACACACAACAATCTCATAAAGTTTTCAGAGTGTGCTGACTGCGCCATAGTGTTGCCATGTGTGTCCATAGTGCACTGCACACTCAAAAGTGCCATTAACTTGTTCCTCTCCCAAAGAACTACACAGGATTTGAGTCAAAAGGATGGTATCATCACCAGTCCTCCATATAAATGATATTTTCTGCTTTCTGGAAGATGAGAGCATAGAATAATCTGACAGGCTGTGGTTCCAATCTAATGCGTTCACTTCCACTTTGTCTTCGCTGAAAACAGAGGAGTTGGCTTAGTGTTCAATCTGGACATTCAGAGAAAACGGAGTGGGGCTGGCCTATGGATGAGCACAGTATAGTGCTTACTTTGGTAACACTTAAAATGCCCAATGAATCACTTCGACAACATGACCTCCGATTCCTTGATTCCCCCGTGCTAAACGTTTCCTATGTTGTGTTATCAACTTTATCTCCCAGTAAACGGTCCCTTGGACTGTCATCCGTTTCCGTGCAAAGGTATGAGCTAGCAAACACATGATTAACATTATTTGTGTTTGTCGCATCTGAACAAAGTATTTACTTTGTGCTTAACCAACCTTCAACGGGGCTCATATATTGAATGTCAGATCACGATGCCTTGAGAAAACTCAGCAAAGGAAACAGTACATAGTAATCAGCCCAACTTATCTGCACCAACGATTTGTTTTAACTAGTAACATGCCTGTAAAAAAAGCAAGTTGAAGTCTTCTGATGAAGGGAGACAACATCCACTTATCTGTTAACGGGAATTCACCTCAGTATCCACAAACCCTTTAAAGAAAAGTAGGATCTGTAATTTGTTTGTGAGACCAAATTAAACCAAGTAATAACGTCCCTTTTGTCTGACTTGTACAATATATTCTAAACATTAGATATGCAATAATTAATTAGATACACATTTTCAAGTCCCAAAGGAATTGAAAACAAAACAAAAACATTTACATATATACAAGTATTCAGACATCAACTTGACCTTCTGCTACACCAGCCCTGGTAGAAGGCATGTGGCATGTGCTAAGGCCAAAAAGTCGTCATCTCAAGTCAATGTTGGTTGATACAAAGGTTTTTTGATACTGGGCTCGTCACCAAGCTCATCTTAACAATATAGTGATACAGACCACTCATATCATTCATTCATCCCTCATCATAGTGGACACTTAGTAGTGGATCCATACATTTTTGATGTTCATTAAAAAATGATTAAAAATATAAAAACACGTTGAATGAAGTGTGTCATAATAGCAGAAAATGTTTTATTGCACAGTCTCTTGCTCTGTGTTGTACCTAGCTGGGAGGGGTTAGAGGAGTGCCAGATTTGGTAGTTAGTTCCCTGCCCAGATGGGACGACCTCCACTGAAGTCATTTGGCCCAGTGCAGTTTGATAAGCCCTACAATCTACATGTTGTTGCTCTCTGCTGGGGTCCAGAATGATGTACTGTCAGCGGTACTCAGATGAGTGTTTGCCCTCAAAAAACGAAAAACAAACAAACAAACAAAAAAAAAAAAACAGATGCAAACACAAAGACGATAAACTCCGTAAGTGTAATTCTCTCATGATATGAAATGATGATGCATTCCATGTTGAAATTCAGAGTTCAAGGAGTTCAAGACCCAGGATTCTCCACTGCGATGGCTACCAGGAACACCCCTCTTTCCCAGCGAGTGACGGCAGCCTCCGCCCTCACTCTGGCAGGCGGCGGGTCACAGTCACACAGTGGTGGACTTGTGGCTGCCGTTGGAAGCTACGGAGAGCCGCAGGGCCTCCCCGTCCTCCTCTCCTTCACTGTCAGTGTCTGCGAGGTTGGGATGCAGTCTGATGCGACTGCTGCTGCTCCTCTGTTGGGTGTCCAGGAGGGTGGGGTGCTTGACTGCATCTTCATCTGAAGAGTGGCCAGACTCGTCATCCCCCACGTAGTGATTGACAATGTGGATCCCATCAAAATTGGGCTGGTTGGGTATGCCCCTCTGCCCTTTTAGGCAGCAAATCTGTGACAACAGACATGATGGGCATTACAAAAACTCAAAAACAAAGGTTTGTATTTTGTTTCATCCTGCATGCGACATAGGCCAAACAAATACACTTTTGAGAGAGGACACAGATTTACTCACAGACACCACATGCACAAACTGTTACTTACACAATAGGGTCAAATCTTGTTTGGCAATTAGTGATATAAGATGATTATAGTTTCCACAAATACAATGGGATGAGTTTCACAAATCTACAGACATGCAGGCAGCAATTTTATCCAAAAGAAATAGGGACAACGCAAGACATGGTCTAACTGTGCATTGTAGGACCATGCTTTGCAAAAGCCAACAGGAATTAGGTCAGGGCAACAGAGCCAAAGAGTTGTGGGTCAAACAGGCCAACATGAGAACTGGTTTGAGCCACTGGAGGCACATCTGTACCAGGCTAGAACTCACCTGGGTCAGCCTGCCATGCAACAGACAGACATGTAGGAAGAGAGGCATTCAAAGGCCAGTTTAGAGAAAAACACACTTCAACAACTAAGTGGAATTTCACAAATAAGCCTGTGTGTCATTGCCAGCACCTGTCCACACTCAGTCTTTTCTTCCTGTTGTCATCGCAACTAAGTGGAAACTGTAAAGAACCTACACCCGAAAGGCAGCAGTCAAAACTTCCAGCAAAATGACGCATTTTAGCTGAAGTAGTGAAGGAATAAGAGGGTGAACTCTATAAATACACATTCTGGTTAATGAGCCATTCTCACTTCTGATGCCTTTAACTTAAATAAGCATGATTCACAGCAGATACAGCTGACCACCAGGCCACAAGCCACCGGCAAGGGCATGAAAACTCACTCACTGCACTGCCTTGATATGAGGCCGATAAAAAGCCAAATGTGATTTAGTGCAGCTCACTTTAACCACACTTAAAAAAAAAATCGCAGATACCCTTCCTGGTAAATAACCGATCTGCAGGATGACGACAAGGCTCTCTGTGTGACTTTATGATGCTCTAATACGACCCTAACAATTAAGTAAGAAAGAAAAAGGCTTATATTGCTCTCATTAGGGAATCCTTTTCTCAGGATTGCTGGGTATGGGCCTCCAATGTTATTAAAAGTTGCTTTAACTCTGCAGATGTGAGTGAACCCAACTGATCCCAACCAATATGAGATTTGAACTAGATATCCTTAATCATTAAATCCTGTTTTAAAACAGACAAAATATCATCGGGATTTCGACGTGAATCGCTCTGTTATCTGAACTTGGCTCTGCGCTGTGATATGCACTGTAAAACACTCTTCTATATAGATTAGTGGGTTTTGTCTGCGAAGGTATGTGCAAGGGGTGTGTGCTGGCAGCTCCGCACAGGAAGTCTATGGGTGTAGTTAACACTTCTTCTAATCTATTTGTTGGCCTCAAAGTAAAACCCTATCTGAGAAAAGTTGTGAAACATTCTGAAAAAGGCAAAATCAAAGATGAAATAAAGGACACCAAAAAATCTGAACCTCCACAGGGGGGTGGTTGAGGAGTTCAAAACTCCACACACCGGAAGATAGAGATAGACTGATAACTGACTGATCTATTGATTGTACTACGAGACTCACCTCATGTTTTAGCTCTGCTATCTGGTCTTTCAGGTCGCGGATGTACTGGCTTGAATCTGTATGGTTCAGTTGGCCTTGGACCTTCCCTTCTTCTTTCTGTTGTAAAAATAAACTTTATTCAGAAGTGGGTCATGCATCATATCACTCAAGACATAAAAGTCAACAGTATTTAATGACACAAGTGGATTTCCCAAACATTGACAAGCTGATGAATAAATACTGAGATTTCATTTCAGTGTTTGACATTTGGATGATATCTGCACACCCGCAGAGATCAGGTGGTATAAACTTAGTAGCCAGAAGCAGGTACGGAGGATATTGTGCTTGGTCTAAGTGATGCAATTACTGAAAAACATGTCAGTGTCCAAGAAAAATGTAACTAAACTTTT
The DNA here is from genome assembly GCA_900302615.1 of Holocentrus rufus. NCBI lineage: Eukaryota > Metazoa > Chordata > Actinopteri > Holocentriformes > Holocentridae > Holocentrus > Holocentrus rufus. The sequence goes on along the minus strand of OMLF01012868.1, from coordinate 2,635 downwards.
AGTAAATACCCACTGATATTTATTCTTATGCTCGGTAGGAAACAGCAGATACCAGAACCATATCAACAAGAAAAGAGCATCACAAAGCGCCTTGATATAAAAGCTGCTATTGACTGTAGTCACAGATGTCACGGGAAACAAAATAGTGTCATTTGTGCTTGATTTCCTCCTGAGGCCCAAGGGATGAGGCTGGCTGCTAGACTCAACAGTAAAACACAGCCCATGTGATGTTTACCTTCCTCAGTGAAGACATCTGCAGGCATAGCAGACAAACACGCACTCTATTTCAAACCTCAAATCACACCCTTTAACCCGCCAGTTGCACAGTGAGCCCAGTGAAGGGCACACAGTGAAGTTCAAGCAAACCACAGGCAACGGCGAGGGAGCAAGGAGGCAAAAAAGGGAAGATGCATGCACTGAGCACGGGTGGGGTGTTGAGGTAGAGTGGTGAGATTGCCTTCTTTGCCTGGCCCACACCCCAAAATACAGATAGTGTTTTTGATTCCTGTGGTGAGGTGGGTTTGAATGTGTCGGGTCCCGATAGGGTTTTTTCTTTTTTTTTCTCTCCTTTTTTTTTTTTTGACAAGGAGAGAGAGCTAAACAAGCAAGGTTATTCCAAGAATCTGTTGTTTTTGAGGTTTCCTCCCACCAAAACACTGTAACGATAAGGACCAGGCAGTTAATCAGACTTCCTCGTGCTCAGCTGCGTGAATCACCAGGTGTCAAGCTGTGGCCAGGGACGTCAAACGTCTCATACTAATGGGCTTCTCGCCTTCCTGCACCTCAACTACCTCAAAGTCTGTTGTCCTTTAGTAAATTCAAATAATGTAGAATGACAAATGGATGGAGAAATAGGAATAGAAATAGAATTCTGTGAAAAAGTGAAGTAATTGCGATATACGGTAAGCAAATATTTTAATAATAAAATTAAAATTTTATTTCATAAAAGCAAACTTCGTCATCATCACATCCTGAATAACAGGAAAATCACAACTAGCAAGAGAAATTCCCATCAAATGTGCGAGAACTTAATCATCACTAGCAGCTATACTTCAGTTAGTTCTTAGGACATTCACACTGACTACACTCACACTTCTGTTCCTACTTTAAGAAACACCGGTTAATAACAAGTACAGATTCTGTGTAGTCCCATGGAGGATTTGTGAAGACGATGTACACTTTTTTTTTTCTCTTTTCTGAAAATGTAAAGGGGGATCGTGGGAGATGTGTGAAAGTTTGCCACTAAGGTGTGAAGATTCAAAGTTAAAGTAAAAATTTCACTGTAATTTTGATGTCTTATCAATTGTATACATCAATTAACACACTTTCCAGAAAGTTTTCTCTTTGAAGTGCTGTAAACCATTAAGTTTTATGTCTCATTCCTGAATGACAAATGCCATGACAAATGTAAACTCATTGTATATTAATAAGATACCATCACATTTTCCATTTTAGTTTGTTCATCAGCCACTTGTTATAAGTGGCTGATACGTATGTGTCTTAACAGAGCAACTACTGGAATTCTAACATGCGATGGCAACATGTTTCTAAGGTGACTGAGATTACAGGTGCTGACATCTCTCCTCATTAAGTGACAAGTACAGCACCTTGCAAAGAAAAGAAGCACTCCAATCATCAAAATATCCTTTACATGCTTAAACCTTTAGCATAAATCTCTGAGCTTGTCATGGAAACCTCAAACTAAACCATGCATGTCACCTTTAGTAGAGTTTCTCTGCCTGATAGGAAGTGGTTTCTCATCTTGAAGCAGACAGAGTCGAGCTATGATGCTAACACAGGCCGTGCATACGGCTACTTTTGAGATTGTGATACTGAAAGTCTTACACAAACATTTTACTAGGCATGTAGTTTCAATAACAATGTCTTTCATCAATCTCATATTAATTATTGGGATGTTTCAAACAGGAGTTCAAAAAAATCTCTGCATGATTGTTGTAGCGCAGTAAAAAGGTCAATCCTACAGTGACCTCTCCCACAGTAAAGCGAGCTGTAAACTCTTATCACCAAAGGCTCCAGCACAGTACAGAGCACAGTACTTTTTTCTTTTTGCCAAGGAAAAGATGAAAAACTTCTCTTCATATTAAAGCTGGGTTTTCACCCACAACCTACACAGCAGGTTACCAAACCACAGACCAAGAAATCGACACTAGCACAGTGATTTAGCAAGAGCTCAAACAGAAATTGGTTATAGTACACTGCTCATGAAGAGGGAAAAAAGAGAACACACACTGGCAAACAGTGCAAAATCTCCAAACAGAACAGCGCTTGTATTCTAAATACATCAAATTCAAGAGAAGAACATTTAAGTCATATGGTGATGTTATCGACATATTCAAATGAGGTTCTATTGTACAAATCCAAAAAAGTATGAGGGCGGTAGTGGTATTTTTTGGTGTTTAATGTTTTGCACTATCACCTAGTAACAAAACCTCAGACCACACTGTGTGATTGCGTGTGCCTGTGTCAGGAGCGAAGGGGAGTTTTTGATGTAGGTGTTGCTTTTATAAATAGGCTAAGCCTATAGCAAAGACTTTAGACAATCTGAATCAAACATCCTCTCAATCTCATATATATATATATATATATATATATATATTTACAATATTATATATAT
>OMLF01012865.1:0-17951 GCA_900302615.1 Holocentrus rufus | reverse complement strand
TCTGAACATGTTAGTACATAGCACATAAAAGTTGACTTAGCTAGCAAACAAACAGCTTACCGGTGAAGAATAAAAGTAACAGCAACGCTGGCGTGGCTCCTCAGCTCTTTTCCTCCTTCAGCTCACACGACCGAAGGCTTCACAGATAAACACTCTTCTTGCTCCCGTTTTCGTCGCGGAGCTGTTGGGGGGATTCCGGGGCTTCCTTGTGGGGTTTTATGTGGTTCCTCGTTGTTTAAAACATTGCTCAGTCCTATACACAGCCATTCCCTCACTGACAAGCTACGAACTGGCAACATGCTGCAACGCCACTGGCTCTGCGGCGCTGTTCCTGCTGCCGGTGTAAATAAACAAAGGACTCATTTCGGACCCGTCAAAATTATTAAAATGATAAAAATCGTAGTCAATATAATTTTTGTGGGAAAGTTGATACTTTTATTCTACACCCCTCGGGACACCCCATAGATGTATTATTTTTAAAAAATTCCTCATTTCCATAAAAATCTTGTATCTAGCACCTTTAAAGCTCAAGCGCCCCGTAGCTAGCGGAAGCTAGGTTACACCGCTAAGACGCAGAACGGAAGTTGTCTGACGTCACGTGAAAAGGGCCTATTGGTTATAGAGTCATAACATGAATGTCAAGCTAAAAAGTTTTCGTTTGTGGAACTAGTTTGCACAGAGTAATTAAAAATGTTAATCAGACATTATTTTAGTGCTTTATTTGAGGTAAAACCATTAAAACGTTGCGCAGTACTGTTGCAGTATTCCAGTGTTGGAAGAAGCTTTCACATCTTTTACTTAAGTCAAAGAAGCAATACCACTGTGTAAAAAATACATTGTGACAAGTAGCCTAAAAGTCCTGCATTCAAAATCTTAATGTAAAAGCACTAGTGAGTATTAGCATTAGAATATACTTAAAGTAGCAAAAATAAAAGTACTCATTACCCAGAACGACCATAATTATAGATGCATTAATGTGTTCATCACTTTAAGTTGGTTAAAGTGGAGCTAAATTAAATTGCTTTATATACCTCGGTTGCTTAACATATAAAAATTAATTTAAATTCAAAAAAATTGTAGTCTAAATCTATAAAGTAACTTCAGCTGTCAAATAAATGTAGTGGGTTAAAAAGTACCATATTTCCCTCTGAAATGTAGTTGGGCAGCAGTATAAAGTAGCATAAAATGGAAATACTCAAGTAAAGCAAAAGTACCTCAAATTTGAGTAGATGCACTAAGTTACATATGAAAACAATAAAACACTTGAACCCTGTATCTGGCAAGAAATGACATCGCGGCTGTGATTTGGTCACAGGCATGAATGTTCTGTAGCTTAATTAGTATCAGCAAATGTTTCATGCTTTTGTCCAAAGATGAAAACTAAGGAATGCACTTGACGACGCTCAAATCTACCTGCTATCCCTGATAATATTTTACAGAGCATTTCAAAAATTCAAAGCCAATTTCGAACCGCTGCACAATGACCCTGAACCATTCATCAAGCCGATCACACCAAGCCTAAATCTAGAATATTTGCTAGAATACATTTCCATCACTATTGCATGATTTTCTTTATCGGTGAAAACACATTCCACATTGAGTTAGTGGGAAACTAACCCCCCCAACCAAATTCAGGGAAAGTTTTATCTAATTTTACTGTTTGCATTCAGCTTTTTGAAGGTGTAATTCTTTGCGGAAAACAATTGGTTGTAAACCCAGCTAATGTTACTCTTTTAGTCACTCTGTCATTGTCTAGCTGGTGGAACTGTACTGCTCTACACAATGGCTTGTCTGTGAGTGTGTGTATGTGTGTGTGTGTGATACAAAATATCCAGAAATTACAATGTGCCTTGTTAAACCCTGTGGAAAAGTCTAATTTCTGTCCGATTTAGGCGAAACAGGATCCTAGCCAGACACTGTGGGGGCTGTAATTTACCTCAATAAAGCACTTAAATTAGTCTCTCCCTTTGCTACATTTTCATCTCCCTGCACGCTCAACTTGACGTGATGTTGTGAACTGTCAGTCACTCTTCAGGCTCTCCTTCTCATCAATAATTGCAGGGAGCCACGAACATGTTATGAAACGCCATCAAAGAACATGGAAAAATACACCCTGTTATCTTAGTTGCCTGGCTTCGGCTAGTGCAGTTCTCTGATTTTCTGACGAGAGGAAGCGAAGCAAAACCAAGTGATACATTATCCACATCACAGATAACAAGGATAGACAAACCACAAAACCACAGCGAGATACTGTAGACCCGCCAACAGCTACAAATGGTATGCAAAAACAGAATGTCACTTTAATTTCCTCCAAGGACATTAGCCTGTTGCACTGCTTTCTTCCTCTGTACCCGCATTACAGAGAAGATTCAATACTTTATTAAATATGACTCAAAGGGAGACACACACACACACACACACGCTAACAAACACAGTTTGGCAGGTAAGCAGTGATGGTTACATTAAATCTGTACTTAAGGAGAAGTACAGCTATTTCCATAAAATAAAAATAAATAAATAAAATCAAAAGTATTTGCCAACCCTTCTCAAGTAAAAATTATAGTTGATAAACTACTCAAAATAAAGTTACTTTGAGTTTTGAATAGGGATTAAATGATAATCCAATAATATTATGCCAATAACGATACTCTGATAATGATACTACAATAATGATACTCCATTTTAGCCTTTCTATTGGGCTAACATAGAGTAGTTTTATTGGAGTAACATGCCAGAAATAAAAGCAAATGTTTTGATTTTCAAATGTTCATTCAGAAGCCTGTATTTCTCAAATGGTGGGAAAAAAGAACGATGTTACATCAATTATGTTGTCCAGTTACAGTTCAGTTAAAGTAAGTAAAAAAAAAATGTGTGGCCAGGTGTGGCCAGAAGTTTTTACTTGAAGCTGCATTATGTGTGTTGCACTGTTTTCAAAAAGCTTCTTTTTCTTCTACTATGTGTTTGGTAATCGCCGGTGCGCTGCTTATTGCGTGATTCCACCAATCATGTATTTAGAGCAGATAATAGGCTTGTAAGAAGGGTATGAATTGAACATGTAGCCAAGTAAAAAGGCAATTACTCGGTTAAAAAAAGTTTGAGTAAGGAGTAAAAGTACAGGTCTAAAAATCGAGTGTGAAGAATTCTTGCAAGGGGGACTCTTTACTCATTTGCCATACTTGTAACTTAGGGGCCGTTCACACAGAGGACGTTCTTGCGGGAAAAAAACGTGAGTCGCGATGCTACTGTGGATGGGACACGGCGTCATTTAAAAGCTAGGAGGAAAAAAAAGGTGTCGTTTTTTAGACACCGTCTCACTGTTGCATTGCGGCCAGCACATAATCTTGTTAACAGCCATTATATCTGTCTACAACATGCTTATTTTCTACCAGAAATGGACAAGACTTCAACTTTGGACACCGTCCAAAAACAGCGAGCAACAGCAGCGCCCTGCTTTCAAAAACAGCGAGACGCAATGCAAGATAAAAAGACGTCCGTCTGACGCGCGTTGCCATAGAGAAACAATTAAAAAATAGCGCGATGAAATTCAGACACATCCTCTATGTGAACGGCCCCTTACCTGTGAGATAAAAAGGTTGGTTGCTTTGTTGATTGACTGATTAATTGATTGACTGCTTCACTGACTGATCTGTCCACAGGAGAGGAGTCCCTGACCATTTTCCTGGACAAGCAGAAGCTGAGTAAGAAGTCTGAGGGAAACAGCAACAGCTCAGTGGTCTCCCTGGAGCTGCTCCACCAGCTCGCAGCTTCCTATTTCACAGACCGAGAGAGCACCCTAAGGAGACTCCACCACCTCCAGATAGCCACTTCCGCTATCAAGGTACGCGCACAACACCAGCGAGCACCCCATTATGAGCCGCTTCGCCTTTGCTCGTGACACATTCACTAACATCCATTCTCTTTACTCTTTACCACGCTGTTTCCATTTGCATTACTGTGCTGTATTTCTGCAGCGGAGGTAGACTTATGTTTACCATTCTGCGGCATGTATACAAACAGCCACCCATCAAGGTAGACATGCAAACATTAACGGCCCCATAAAACTGTCCCATTGGGATGTATTACTGCATGTAGGATCCATAACAAATAACTCTGCTCTCTAGCTATGTGCACAAAACAATCTTTTTCAGAGATTATTTTCAAGGCGCTTTATTACTCAAAACCTGGGGAGAGACAGGAGTGAGAGCAAGGGAGAACATGCCATTTGATAAAAATGGCAATCGGGATTAATACTCACGACTTGTGTAAGTGCAACTTGTTCACCGTAGCTCACTGAGGCACTTAGGCATGGCAAATGTCACTTTTCTTTACTTTCGAGTGGGGAAATGCATGGGGAAATGTGTATTGCCGGGCATGCTGCACCATCTGTACCGTGTTACAAGCCTGCATGTGCTTTCACGTATCTGTGCATGTGCCTGAGTCACTGGTTACATACCTGGAAATTATAAGTGTTATGAAAAGCCCCAGAACAGCCTCATGTATGCCTGGTTCAGGTACAAAGTAGTTCCAGCAGGAGAACGCTCTGTGGGCGGTGCAACGTGTCTTATTATAGCACCTAAATCAGTCTCTCTGTTTGGTACATTTTTATTTACCTGCACACTCTACTTGACAGGACATGGTGAATTGTCATTTACCCAAAATTCACCATCCGCCTTTTTTCCACCTCTCTTCATCATCAGTTTCAAACACTTACGAACACAGAAAAATAAATCCTATTATTTGGGTTGCCTGGCTTTACCTTGTATAATTCCATGTTTTTCAGAGGAGAAGAAGAAAAAGCAAAAGCAAGCAATGCATTATCCGCATCAGAATAGATCTGTGGGCTTTCATGTGTTGACAGCAGGTGTGTGGGTGGGCGGACCGCGCTTTTTGCTTTTCACGCTTCTTAAATAGCAAATCTGATTGAAATGAGTAATTGGTAAGTGTCAACTTTGTCTGTACCTTGAATTGAGTGGCTCATTTCCAAGTGTTGTTATTGAAAATGTGGTATGCAGTGTGCTAGCAGTATGCAGAGGTGAAAGTGTCTCTCAACCGTTTTGTTGCCAAGTTACACTTAAAAAGGCACAGTGAAGCGCTGATTGCTTAAAAAATAAATCTGCCACACAACTCTTGTGCAAGAGAGACAGTGAACACAAAGACCTTCTGGGGTTATAGCAGATTGATTTTACCCAGAAAGAAAAGTTTGGTTATGACATAAATAAATTGAGCATTAATGACAAAGAAGTTTGTTGAGCATCAGGCTTCTTTAGATATGAGCTGTATGGATCCTGTGTGAAGATTAACATAGAAAGACTCTGCTAAAACTTCTGGGTGCGTAAGTACAATTTTCGTAACCCGCCTGCATCACAGTAAGTACTAGAATATCATGCATTTCAATCATAACAAAGTGATACCTCTAAGGACACAATGAATCCTGTTTGAGGCAAAACACCCTTTTTTCGACTTACCCAGACTGAGATAAGATGTTCGATACTATTTTCACCTCTGTATGTCCACTGATTCAGTTCCTATGGGTACCGTTTTGTGTTAGCTTAGCAAAAAGACTTGAAGTCGACATTAGCTCTGTCAAAATTTAAAAAATAAACCTTAGCAACTATGAAGCTGTTTTATACAAGTCGTTTTAGGAGAAGTTAGATGGTCAGAGCTATAACGGCTTTACCCTGCGTTCACACCAAACGCGATGGAGGCGAACAAGTTTCCATTCAAAATCAATGTAAATGACATCTCGCAATGAAGCGATGATCCAAAATGTGACATTTGTGATCAAGTGACACGATACTCGTGTTGTGGGCGATTTCATCGCCTCCATCGCATTTGGTGTGAACGCACAGTGATTATTCAGTTCCTACCAACTATAGTTCCTACCATCTGATTTCTTCTGAAATGACCTTTTCTTTTTTTTTCTTCCTTTTTTTTCAAAATGACATATTTCAAATACACGATATGTTATGTAAATAAGACAGCTTCAGAGGTGCTGTAAAATTTATTTTTTTCACTTTGACGGAGCTAGGCTAATGACTCCTGTAGACTTCAAGTCTTTATGCTAAGCTAACATGAAATTCTACCCATCAGAACCGAGCCAGTGAATGTAGAGAGGTGAAAGTGGTATCAAACATCTCAGTCTGGGTAAGTCGGAAAAAGGATATTTTGCCCAAAACATCAGATTATTCCTTTAAATTTGATCATTTTAAATCTGTTGGGCGGGTGAAAGATAGGTTGAAAAGAGTCTCACACCTGTAGCCTGTAAGCAAAATAATTTAACACCAACATTTCTAAAGTGGAAGATGGATAACATTTCTTCTTAACATTTGCTTGGAACAGTGTTTTATCTGTTCCTCTGTTTTCAGATGCATCTACTGCAGAACAGTAACAGATGAGCAAGCTATTGGTCTGTGCTAAAATCTGTAGAACCATCATTTTTCACATTTTAGTCCTGCATGTTATCATCATGAGATTGCCACAAGTTTCAAAAGTTGTTTTCTTTTCAGCCATATAAAGGATCAAAATAATGTACTGGCATGCAGTCTCATACATGCCATATTATAAACATAAATATTTAAGTATAGTATGACAATTCAACTTAATTTTTGGTTTAGTTTGGTTTAGTTTGGTTTAGCAGGGGAGAAAATGTCATATTTAGAAAAACTTTTGGGCCTCACTCAGCACAATTGGCAATTTTCAGTGGCTGCCTGTCACGCAGCGCTGGAAAAGGACATAAAAAGAGAAGAGAACTGCTCCCAAAATGCATGATGGGAGATTTCTACAATGGCCATTGTACTTCTCCTCGACTCAGCTGCAAAGTAGGAGTAACATCAGCTGTCAGCACCAAGGACAGAGGAATGACTCCAAACTCTTTTTAGGAGTAGAAAGTCCACCTGTCCGCCCACCTAATGCATTTTTAGCAGTTTTGTGATGGGTAAAGCTTTGGGAAGAGTTAACTGGAAAATGGGTAGAGCCGGATGCAACAGCATGGCATAAGGCAGTAGAGTGATGCCATCCCAAAGGTGTGGTACACCAAATAAGAAACTGAGGTATCATCTGCTTAGTCAATGTTCAGAGACTCTGAAAGGGAAAAATCAACCCAAATTACAGTTCATATGTTGCTGCCGGTGAAAGTATTTTTCCTCCACGCAGCAACTTGTCTGAAAGGAAGAAAACACACTTATTTACAGATTGTGAAGCATCCATTTGTGAAATTCTGCAGTGGGTTTTGAATGCCTTTCCCCAGGGGCCCTATGTCCATGAAACAGTCGTAATTCAAAAGGAGATTGTAAACCCAGTTTTACACAAAAATGGAAACATCAAGATTCTGTGATTTTAAACAACTCAATCAATCAGTCCCTGTTAGCCTGGAACAGTTCTCGACAAAGGCTAGAAATCACAGAGCCCTGACAGATATCATGAACTTCTAAAATGTTTATTAACCTTTTACCTTTTACATCATTTAACTGCAGCATAAGAGGTTATGAACCAGACAGTGTGCCCATATTGCTGTAAAATTGTTCTGGTTGCTGTCACTGAGTCACGAAAAGTTATTCTCCCATTCACTGTCAATGGAATAACTCCAAGATAAGCCTCATGACCTTCCTGCAATCTTCTGCAGAAATTTGAACGTGTTCACAAATCTATTTACCGTTAAGTTAAAGAGTGTCAAGCTGTCATCCAGTGCTGTTGTTGCTTCTGTTGCAAATCATTTATTTTCTGGCAGTCTTTGTCACTCAAGAATTTAGTCTTTAGAATTTAGTCAGCAAGTCGCTGTTGATATGAAGGTCTTTTAAAACCAGTCTGAACTGTCCATGATGACAGAAATGACAAATGATTGGTGCTTTGGTCTGTTTTTCCTCTTTAAGACAGACATTTTTTTGGCATTTGAAAACACCCTTAGGCTTTGTCCCACCCACACACACTCAGAACTACATGCAGAACCGCATGCACACATGGACTTCCACTTCCAATGAGAGCTTCGCTTTACATGTTTCTGCTAAATGAGCGTCTCTTGTGTGAAAGCCACCTGCCACACACTTTGATATGCTGGCTCAACTCGTCACCCATAAGGAAGCGCCATTAAATGGGATGCACTTGACCTGTGTTCATGTACGCCTCTGGGCTGTGGCACTAGAGTAGGAGGTGGGAGTGAAATACATTATCTTTATCTCAGGCATTAAAGGCAGAGGACCTGCTGATACTGAAAGTGAGGGATCCTTTACAGGCTACAGATCTGTGAGCCAACAAAAAAAAAATACTGCTCTAACATCTCTGTGAAGTCTGCTTTTCCAAAGTAGAGAGGAGCTGTCTGTTTTGATGCTGAAGAAGACAATGTATTTTTACCACAGCGCTGTTGTCGTCAGAGCCAAAGTAAGCTAAGGGGGACTAGAAGTGAGTCACTTCACTCCTCTATATTTGGGCGCTATGAAACGTCATCCTGGTGTAGTAAAAGTCCCTTTGTTCCAATCAACCCAGTACTTTATTGAGGAGTATGTACAGTAACTAATAAAAACCATGTAAAAGTTGTGTTACTGTGAAAACTAACTTTCACTATACATCGTCATGTTCAAGATTGAAATACTGAAGTTTCTGAAGGGACCAGGGCTCTCTGCTTAGCTGCTTTTTAGCTTAGCACCTCCCCTCCCTCCCTCTCCAGCAATATTTGCATCATAGTTCCAACTGGCTACTTCTGAATTGTATAGGAAAAAAGTTACTCAGCAACCTCTATTTCCCAAGACCAAAACTCTACAACAGCAGCATAGAAAGCACTTGCTTAACCTCTTTCAAACAAAAGGGGTTTTGGTGGCTTCCGCTGCAGAAGAATCCGTCTAGCCAAGAGCGACAAGGGGGAACACCAAAATGGGTTGGGCTCTTTTGATTATCTGAATATGTGTGAAAATGCTCCAGAAATCTGCTTCCAGAAACTACTAGAGATTGGTCCAAAGCATGTGGTCTGTAGTAGTGGGGCTGTGATGGCTCACTTAGGGCTAGTATAGGCTATATCGTAACAGGTGTTTTATTTGAATAAAGTAAATTGAATGAGGCCATGTCTCTTACAGAAATTATTGCGTTCCAAGCAGAGTTGTCCAATTTCCGCACCGAGTTTAACATCTAAATCCTGCTCCCAAGCTAAGTTGGTGATGCCCCACGAAGGTTGACTGATAACTTTTGTCATAGTATGAACTCTTTCATGTATGGGTCCACATCTAATATATTATCTATTATATTCTTTGTTGGCTGGAAGGGAATTGGGAAATGCTTTGTACTTAGATCACATGACAATCCTATGACAGCGTTTTTAAAAAAGCTTTGTTTTCCCCCGTCACAACACCCAACCGGCATTTTCAGATTTACACACTTTGGAACAGTGCTCGTTTTTTGTGGGTGGAAAACACCAGCTTAGTGTGGACAAAAGCCCAAAACGGAGACAAAAAGTTTTGTTTTTCAAATTGAGGCTGTGCATATACTCATACTTGAGTATATACACTTTTTTTTCGCTAAACTAAAGAAGCTCTCCCTGTTGTTCATTGTTTATTACGTTTATTTACGTTTTCACCATCATTAGTGTGGACATAGCCTTGTGACATGTGTGAATTATAACTGTCCTAACTGTATAATTGTCCTAAATGGTACGGCTTTTCTTATTAATAATGTTCCACTTCTAGTTCTGTCTCTGTAGCGGGAGTGAAAACCCTGCCAGCTTCTCTTTTAGATTTCTATGCTCATTTATCTGGAGGTGAGGCTTCTCGTGAAATATAATATCTGAGCCTAGTGATTTGAAATGTGTGAAGACCCTGCTACGTTTGATAAGATGTTGGATCGCCTTAATGTTCCAGCTGATGAAACAAGTTGAATCTGGTGTAAGGGTGTTAGGCATAGTCATGATGTGCTAAAGAGATGCGGGTGTGCAGCCAAGTGGTTGGATAGTAGTAAGAACAAAGTCCGTAATATATAAACAAATATAAAAGAATCCATGCAGACACAAAACTTCTTACTTAAAGACACAAAATAAAAATAAAAAGCCTCTGGATCCCCATGCAGACCTCCCTCTGACTTAAAGGTCCTACTACCGTCTCCAAACTTTAAGCTCCAGTATGCAAGATTCCCTGTTGTCTTAATTATGCGCATTTGCCAGCTGAGGCTTGTGCAGGCACAGACCCAGAGTATCATTCTCCAGAAATTACCTAGCAACACAGCCTGTCAATCAACCACCCTCTACGCTCAACTGAAATGTCTTGACCGGTAAGGAAACGATTTAACAGAACCGTAAATTATGGCCCAGTGTAAAAAGAAAGAAATACAGCAAGCTAATGCTGACCAAAATCAAAGGGATATGAATGCAGTAAAATACCAGAGAATTGTAAGTGTAATGTAATATCCCCTAAAGCTTCTCTGAGTGGTTGAAAGGGTGAGGCTCAAAGGAAAATTTTAAATAGGTGGAGCTCTGCAATGCAGCTTTACCATTTGGTGGGACAGGACTCATTCAGACAAAAAATCTTACATACTGGGGCTTTGAGGCAATATCCCTTGTAAGTGTTAACCAGGTTACCACTAAATTACCACCTAAGGCCAAAAGAACACAGCTTATGGAACACAGAAGAGTTCTGAAAGCAGTTTCGCATCCCACTTTCTAATCCCACCATTATAAACAAGTAAGCAATGTGTGCATGTTTGTGTGAATGGGTATCCTTGTTTGGAGAGTGCTGTGGGATCTGTACACCAGTGGCGCATCTGTCAAGTCGAATGCTTCTTTCAGCAGGGCACAGTGGTAGTGGAACAACTACCTTGGCCCTCTCACACTCCAACTATCCTGATTTTATTCCTTCCTGATCTTACTTCTAAGTCTTTGTTCTGCTGCGACTCTGGGCACCGACTCGAAAAATGCCATTTTGCCCAAAATGTTGGAGTATTCCTTTTAAGAGTCAGCTTATTATCAGCATCATTGACCTTATTTTATGTTTCCTGTGAGGCGAGGTGCTTCTCATGCTTCTTTTGACAACTGTGCGCCTGAAAACTCTACCATAACAATAGAAAACAGTTCAGCCACTGGCTCCGGTGTCTCTTTCTTCAGCCAATCCTGGATGGAGATGCAATAAATGGCAATTGAGAACTACAGTATAAGAATTTCAGTGGGTGAAATGTCCTGCTTTTCATGAACATTTGGCACAGTCTGGAACAAGAATTGGAGCAAACTTACATAGTCAGTGATAAATACGTCCGGCACACAGGCGGGTTTGATGGAAGTGTGTACCAAGGTTAGCAGGGAGGAGCAGCACAGTAGGCACAGGCAAGAAGGGCAGGGAATTCTCCACATGCGGTGTGATTTACACTATTTCTGGTGCTGTTTTGTTGTTTGATGTTGTGTTCTTGTTATTTCGTGACTAACTACCCAAAGGTGAATCCAGTTACATCAGAGAGAGGTTATCTTACCACACAGCTACGATGGCATTTCATAAGGAAAAAATTCAACAATATCTTTTTCACAGCAGCCATTTTGATATGGAATAGCAGGTAAATACAGGTGTTATAATGACATTAACTAAAGTTTCCTTCCATTCAAGTGTAGCAGAGTCTTTCCAGTGAGCCAGCATGAACAGCAGAACCGTGGCTTTGTTAAATGGAACAGAACCTTCATTAATGTCATTAGTAACACCTGTGTTTACCTGCTATTTCATGTCACAATGGCTGCTGTGAAAAAGGTCTATTGAGAATGGAAACAATAGCTGTCAGATTTCAATGCCAACAATTAATGAACAAGAGTTCTTTGTAGGCTCATTGTTTCGTAGCAATGTTCAACAAAGTATACAGAGAGAAATGTGGCATTGAGGAAGGAGAACACAGTTCTTTCTCCCATTAAACTGTAGGTGTAGCTGATCTCTGTGTGCATTGCATATGGTGAGTTTACCAATGGAAAAATGGAATTCCAACCTAAAACAACAAAATGGTTCCAATATAAATAGCTTATCCCCATTTTGTTTTAGGCTGGAAAGTGTAAATGTGTTTTAGGTTGGATTATTCCTTTACTATCAGGTATGTTTACCAACATTTCAGTTATAAATGTTGCTTACAAGGAAGCTAAGTAACTTTTTGTCACTGTATTTGAGATCATTTATCTGATTAATCAGGGATCCAGTGAGCCCCACTTCCAGTCACATAAATTGGTAAAATATATAGTATTCCATTGCAACAAATATACAGTAGTGTCATACAGTAGACTCCTTACTTGTTAACATTTTGAAATGCAATTTTGATACATTTGCTACATGCTGAGGTCATAAAACAAGCCATTAATAGAAATACAGTCAACAGTAATTAAAAAGATTCAATTAAATCTAAGGTTTTTGAAGACAAACAGTATGTGGTTTGATATTTTCTCTGGATTAACTGTTCCTGAAAGAAAACTGAATGCCTGATCATAGCTTGTGTTCAACACACGCACCGTGCAATTTAGCCAATAAGATGTGCTGTGAATTTCAGCTTTTGTGCTTACACAGCCAAGGACTTTAAAAACACCATACAAGAGATGATGCATTGAAATGAGAAAGTTCCGATTTTAGAGTTCCACATTAGCTATTTATGATCACAGCATGACGTATTTTGCAATACATAATAAACACAGAGGAAAAGGAATGTTTATCTGTGAATTGTTGAGGAAGACTTGAGCAGAGCTTTCTTCAATGCTTAGTGCTACAATGCTAAGTCACTGAAAACAGGGATAAGATGTAAGCTGCACATTTTTTTTCCAGCCAAAGAGATTATTTCTGATCACAACATTTGGCAGGAACACTGACCAAAACCAGCCTCTTTCACTGCCCTTCTGTTACACCGTTGCTCTTTCCCAAACCAAGATCTCTGCTAATCCTTAGCTCCATCCTACAGATGTTGATTTTTTTTCAAGATATTTTAGATCCAAGATGTTTGAGATATATATCTTTTGTAGCACCTAGATGGGTAACTTCCATTTCCTCTGATAATAGATGCAATCTTAATGCGAGGCAGAGCGTGGAGATGTAGACGGAACAAGGTCTTTTTTAGGGACGACAAATTCACACAGGCTGCATCATTTGCCAAATAGCGTAATTTGGCTGTGGAATGGCTTTGCCGGAAGGCACATCCATCTTCTTATTGCTAATTGTCCTATCCTAAGCACTTATTGCATCGGAAATTAACTATTTCTTATTTCTCTCTGTCCTCTCTTCATTCTTTCTTAATGTCTTCCTGTCTTTATTTCTTTCCATTGTCCTCTCATTATATTGCTCACATTCTGTCTTTCTCACACGGTTGGTCTTTAATATTTCTGTCTTCTGTGTTTTTGCTCTTTCTCTCTCACTGTTCTCTCTCTCCTCTGCTTCATTTCTGTCCCTTCCTACTCCACCAACCACCTGCCTTCTCATTTTCACCTTTTTTCTCTTATCTATAGCTGCACAGCGGGGTGTCTTACACAACGCATCAAATGGGATATTGTTTGCGTGTCATATTTACTACAGAGCGCATTCCTGCCACACTAATATCCAGCTCAGGCATTTGCGCTGGATACAGAATTAATATTTTATCGACCTCGTTGGCAAAAAATTTCAGGGACGTTGCTTTAGAAAACAGAATAACTTGGTTTTCACTCATTTTAAACTGAGAAATGATTTCTTTCAGTCACTGTCAGAACACAAACATAAGTGCACTCCACTGCTTCTACTGTGAGTGAATTCTTTACAGATGAAGAGAGATAAAGGCAGAACATTATGTACAGACAGACAGATAGACAGACAGACACAGACAGATTAAACTGTGTGTAGTAGGATACCGGGCCTTTCCTAATGTAAGCCTCCAGTTCTTTTAGGGATGAACTCTTCCCATAAAGGTTCAGTGATGTGTAGATCTGGTGACTGGGGAGATCATTGAGGACTCCCACATTAAATTATACAAACAGGCCAACTATTAGACCCCTTTGTAACTCTTGTAACCCCACGTATTACAGCAGTGATTATCAGACGACTCTTAAAGCACACATGCTGCTAATTGGCATTCAACATAATAGGGCTCGCCTGTGTGGCTGCCTTTGTAATTGTGACTTCAAAGTGAAAATTCCTTTTCCCAAACACCCTCCCTCTGCCCCCACCCTCCTTCTTCTCTGCTCTTTTCCCTGTCTACCTCTTTGTCTGCTCTTCTTAACATTTAGTGCGATAGTCACCACACTGCAGGCCAACTGTGGCTGCAGGTGTGGGAGTCGTAGTTCTCTCCCACTGTCAGAGGGCTCTGCTGCGTTCGATCCCATGTCTGCCACAAGCTGCATGCTCGACTGCCAAAAACCAGAACAAACATCTGCCTTATTCACTGCTAATGTGGCATTATAAAAAATATATATACATGTAGAAAAGTAGATCTGTCCTTCCTCTGTTTCCTAGGTAACCGAAACGAGGACGGGCCCTCTCGGCTGCAGTAACTACGACAGCTTGGATTCGGTGAGCTCGGTGTTGGTGCACAGCCCAGAAAATAAGATCCACCTTAAGGGTAAGGCTGAAAAATGCACGCACACACACACACACACACACACATACACATGCATTCTTTCACATTCATATTGTATTTTTGCATACTTTCCCTTTATGTACACACACACACACAAACACACACACGCACACACACACACTTGTGCTGCAATCCCATCCTCGAAGACAAGATCCACTGAAATGATGAGATTTTTTTGGAACAGGGAACACACACACACACAGACACACACACAGACACACACATGCCACACCCATCACCATCTACACCTTCCAACCTCCCACCCTTTCACCATCTCTGTGTTGCAGCTGGCCAGGGTGACCCTTTACTTTATGGTCCAGTGGTTTATGTGTCTGTTCTGCTTGACGGGCTCTCAGTCTCACGGGGCATCTGTTATCTGACCAGGCTGTAGATGGACCGTGTCTGGCCACGCTGACCCCCATCTAACCCCTTCAACTAACAACACCTCCAAAAAAGTCACAAACAAACAAAGTTAAAGTGTTAATCCACAAGCTGGTTTTCTTTTCTTTTTTTTTATTTGTACACTCAAGGTAGTGCAAGCAGGGTTCTGTTTTCAGTCCTGTCCATCTGTGTGTACAGCATAACTCAGTTTTAATCCAATTTGTAACCAACTTGGTGGAAGTGTTAAAGGTCAGGAAAGGAAGAAGTGATTCAATTTTGAGAAGAATTGGTCAAAGGTCAAAGGTCACAGGGTAAGCACACACTAGTACATAGGGAATATTTATTATGGCCATATCAGTGAACAGGTAGGAGATACACATATACTAATAAACACTAATGTGACGTCATATATGACCCTTCTATTGGTCATGTGACCTTTGACCTTCAGTGACCTTGAAAGGTGGAACTCAAGGTCACCAAGCCTTTCATGATATACTCCATTGAAATTGATGCAGCGATTTAAGGGTCAGGCAAGGAAGAACTGGTTCGATTTTGAGAAGAATGGATCAAAGGTCAAAGGTCACAGTGTTGGCCCAATGCTAGTACATGGGAATATTTACAATGGCCATATCAGTGAATGGGTAAGACAAACATATATGGTTCCTATTAAACACTAATATAAAGTCATACATGACCATTCTACTGGTCACATGACCTTTGACCTTCAATGACCTTGAAAGGTTGTAGTGATGAAAAATTGAATTTTGTGCACGCATTATTGGTGCCACAGCATTTTGTTTTAATTCATTAGTTTTATACATTTTTTGAATGAGAATTAATTGGGGTAAGTTGGCCTTGACTTCTAAGCTAGCAAAGCATATTGTGTACACACTTTTGCAGCTGATATTTGTGATGGACAGATATGATGATGACTCCAAGTGAGAAGTCAAGGACTGGTCTGATCTTTTCAAGGTATCTGACCCATCAACATGCTGTGGCCTCTCTGCAGCAATGATGGTAATTTATGGGAACTTTATGGAAGCTTATTGTAGCCACGTCCTAATTGGTCTCTGTGTTGTACCACTTCAGGTGTTTTGGTAATTAATCATGTTGTGGAACCATTCAGTGCTTTAAGAGACTCTACTAATACTACCAGCACTGCTACTAATACCACTTCAAAAATACAGCCTCCTTGTGTTTGAGCCTCTCCACGGCAGGGAAAAAAAAAAAGGCAGAAAGCAGTGTGTGGAGTTCAAGTGAGATGTTACATCACGTTGTGGCAACAGGCGAGGAATTGTAAAAGCTCCATGTGGTATATTGTATATAGCCTGTATTTTATAGGCTGTTTGTATTTTCTATTCCCTGACTGCTTCAACACTGCACTGTTCTCACTCTCTGATCTCTGACTCTGATTGCACGCTTGTCTGTGTGTACCTCAAGGGTGTGCCTGTGTGTTTGTGTGTGAGTTGGTGTGCAAATGTGCTTCGGTTAAATGTAGACCACTGCTTTGGTGCCTGCAGTGGCTACTCCTCTCTCATCATTAACTGGTTGAGAAAAAAACAGCCTCCGTGTTCAGCGTTGAGAGAGCACCGCTTTGAAGTGGAGATGCGGCATCATTATTACTTTTATTGAAAGTTTTTGCAAGGATTTTTGGCTTCAAAATTAAATCTCTTCGGTTATTAGTTGTGCAGCGCCATTTGTTTGTGTGTGTGTGTGTGTGTGTACTTACGTGGAGTGAGTGTGTCAGTAACACATGAAGACTGCAGGAAAACCAAGCCCGGCAGTGCCAAACATGGCAGTCTAAAGAGAGAGTGAGAGAATATTATTTGAATTTAGAAAAAAAAAAAAACAACTCTTTTATGGACCTCATCACTGTACAAATCAATTCAGAAATAAATCAGGATGAGCTGCCTTTTGCTTCCACTACCTCCACCATGAACAGAAAACAAGAACAAGCCCCAACAAGAAACAAATAAAACAGGTTCACACAGATTCAATACGATAAAAGATTATACTCAAATAGTCAGTGACGGAGAGAGAGAGAGAGAGAGAGAGAGAGGTTACTCAAACTCAATGCATGCTAACCGCCTCCCTATTTCTCCTCATGTCTTACTTTTCCAGCAAGACCCTACATTTCTTCTTGTATGACCATTACAGTTTGTTCTATATTGATTTGTAGCAATGTGTATGAAAAATATGCTGAAGTGAATAGAATTAAGATGAGAGAAGAAAGGGGATAAAAAACAACAGACGACAGCAATTTTTGCAAATCATGATATAGAATTAAAATGCCAAATGTCTAAGCTGAAAAAAGGGGCAGAGTTTGGCCATTTGTGCAATATTGGGAATGGGTTTGTTGAATAAATAGTGGAGTCAGTGGGGCATGATCAGCTCAATGAATGGTGCAGTGTGATTTCACATCAGAAGTGGCTTTGGACATTCTGAAATGTCACACGTGCTGCCCTTTTGCTCACAGACTCAACAAGTGCCCTGCTTAATGGAGTTGATACTTGTTTGTTTTTTATTTTATTTTATTTTTTGCATTGCATTTAGTTTTTTTGCCATCAACATCAGTAAAAAAGGCAGGGAATCCACCATCATGATTAATAGGCACCTCAATTTTTAAAAGACAAATAGGTCCAGTTTCAGTTCTTTGGTGCACAATGGTTGATGCTGGAGTGGCCTGTAAGGAGCAGGCATGCACGCTATTGTAAACAGCCAAACTAATTAGAAACTATAAAAGATGCTTACCTTATTGTGATGGGACTCTGCTCACTATGCTATTGTATTACTGTTTACTATGTAACATTTTATCAAGAGGTCTACATTTTTGTCCAGCTTTTGCATGTGCAGTGGGCATGTGTTGTACCAAAGAGTAATTATTATTATAATTATTATTATAATTATTATTATTATTATTATTATTATTATTATTATTATTATTTAATTTTATCACTTTTTTGTAGTCCAATGGATTGCATTACTAATTACAAAAATCACCATGTAATTTATCCTCAGTAACTGACTACATTACAATGTGGTCT
>OMLF01012863.1:17139-47286 GCA_900302615.1 Holocentrus rufus | reverse complement strand
CAGTCACATCACATTGCTATTGGAAACAACAAGGCACCTGTCTACAGTCATCACACCGCTGCAGCATGGGACACTGTTTCCAGTAGTGAAGATCCAATCCATCCTCTGTGAATGACTCGTCTTTTCTACCGCAGAATATGCACAGACTGAAATACAAAGAAATACAGAGATGAAAGACAAACTGAGTGTAAAACAAGGTAATTGTACTTCCACTTGATATAACATCAATATCTGTGTCCACACCTGCTACACTGTGTCCACACCCTATCTAATCAGTTCAGCCCAGTAACCCAACAAACATCTGACATCTGCCAAATGTTTTTTTGGGTTACTGAAACTGAACTGAAACTGAAATTGGTATAAAATAAGGTCAATGCAAAACTTTATTGCTCTTGGTGTACACATATTATCCCAAACACAGAATTCACTGTTCTGCAACAATTCCCAGACTGGCTTTTACTCTGAAACCAAACTTATTGAAGCTTATACATACACAAAGAATTCTTTTTTTATGTGTCTTCATGTTATTCCAGTGATATTCTTCAGCTCCCAGGTGTGAGTTACTTACTTGTCCAAATAGCTGACAGCTGATGGCGGGTTGTATTCTGTAGCTGATGGCTGGTTTTGGGGTTCTTTCACAACACCTGGAAATCAAAAAAGGAGTATTTGTCACATGTAACTCCTGTACAATTAGAGGCCACCCCGACAGTACCTGCTGTATGTATGATGAAACCACTTTTTCATAGAAAGAAAAATAATATGGACTTGGCAAAATTTTAACAAATATCTATATAGAGTGGACTTCAGTGGCACATAAGTTAATTTTTTTAAGTACTTTGAATATGCACAATTTGTAGTGTGCCAACTAGGTAAGTGCTATCATGCTTATCTGTAGGTATAAAGAAGACCAACAAGCACAATGTTTAGCAAGTAAATTAATACCTGTGAAAAGCTTAACTGAGTTTACATGTACACAAGAAACCCAATTATTGTGAGCAGATGCAGTCTGCAATGCAATCTTTATTCATTTTCGTACCTGTACATGGTGCAAAATTGGGGGAAAATTATATCTCTTAGTAAACCTGGCCCGAAGACTAAAACGTTTTCATATTGTTGACATCTTTGATTCGAAGTGGTCACTGTTGTGGCTGGAGCGACCTAAACTGGAACACTTCAGGTATTTTGGGGTCTTACTCATGAATGAGAGAAAGGGGGTTTGTGAGATTGACCATTGAGACCATGATGGTGAACTTTGCTCTGAGCCACACCTTCAACCAAGAACTCTGGATGGCAACCAAAAGAATGAGATCATGGATGCAAGCAGTTCCTCCAGCAGGTGTCTGGCCTCACTCGTTGTAATAGAATGAGGAGTTCAGTGACCCCAGTATCACGTTGCTGCTCCTCTACGTTGAGAGGAGCCAGTTGAGGTGACTCAGGCACCTGGAAAAGAATTTCTCCTTGAAAGACCTTTGGACAGACCTTGGACATGCTGGAGGGATTACATCTTCCACCAGGCCTGGAAGCTCTTGGGGACTGACAAGGAGGAGCTGGAGGAAGTTACTAGGGAAAAGGATTGCCATGTGACGCTCACCCAGAAAAGTGTCTAGAACATGGACAAATGGATTCTTCCAAGGTATTCTTCAGGTGGCAAAATTATTTAAAGCAGCTCATGTCTGCTTTAAATAATCCTGTTATCAATTATATGAATATGACTGAGACCTGGTGAGCTGTTGTTCACTGAAACGTTTTTAAAATTAAAAAAATGAAATAAAGATGAGATGAGTAATCATGAGCATTATCAACATAGTCAATATCATAATTGCTATCACAACAACCAGGTAATTACATTGTGTTACTGGCTATCTCCCCCTCATGTGTATAGACATAGTTTATACTGTATGTCAGAGGTGTCATGAACCCATTTTTGGAGGGAACACACACAGACTCAAAAATAAAAAAATAAAATAAGATCATGGCAATATTCAACCAGTCCAAATCTACATGGTAAATGAAATGACAGCAACGTATTTACCGGTGTAACTTCTTATTTTTGGGAGGGAGGGTGACAACCAGTGAGATGGACATTCACACTTCACAATTCACAACTTTCTGTGTGAACAGCCACTAAGTAGTCCCTTAAGTCCTGTCTCATTATACTAGAACCCTGTGAAGGCTGTATGTCATGTAGCTGACACACACCCCAATGCCTTGCTTTGGTTGGGTTGAGCGGAAAACTATTTTCATTTTGTCTAGACAATACAGCTTCATTCAAAGTAGGTCTATAAACCACAACTCAACACCACTTACGTGCAAGCTGTGTTATTTCCTGCCCTGTGAGTTCTCAAGTCACCACCATACCCACCAGAATATGAAACTATCCACTTTTGAGAGGCTTTAGGCAGCTCGAACTTCTGTGGGCAATCAGATTGCACCGGCACTTAGGATGTTTTCCAATTTACCAAAATAAAAGTATCATACGTCGTGTAGATTCTCTTATTTTCATGGTAATATCAAACTGTCATGATGTCTATTCATTTTGTTTATCGTGTAGTCATATTTTGGTTCACAAAATCAAATAAAAAACATGTCAGTTTATATCAGTGAAGCTGCTGTCTATGTTGCGTATTTTATTTTGGTAAAACGGCAGTTGGAAACTACTTTGATGTGGAGAACTGACACCATTGGCAAGAATACTAAAGTGAACGATGGGTGTCTGCAGCATCTCACTGTTGTATCTATTTCAAAGGAAACATGACTCATCTCTGTTTCCCCAAGATTACCAAAGAATGAAATTCCTCAACACAGAAAATGACTGTGCACTATTTTAACTGAACATAAACAGAAATACATACATACTGTAGGTAACATATTTAAGAAAACATATAACAATTGTCTTAAAAGTGACTCAACACCATTACACCAACAATACTACACTACACCACAGCAAACTCCTCAGTGGCACAGGCGACATCCCATGATACTATCTGAAATTTGAAATTTGAAATTTCATTAACCTGTGGGAGAAAATCAGAGGAACTGGATCTCCAGTAGAACAGTGGGAGATGTGCAGGAGAAGAGCTGGCGCGCGCAGGATGCAGATTTGACCGTTTTATGGGCTGGTGTATTTTCACTGTGTTTTCTTGAGAAATTCACTCGTGGCGCGTTGAAAAATTAGACAGCGGCATGCTCTTTGTAGCTGTAGTGAAGTGCATGCGTGTGTGTGTGTTTGTATTAGTGATGTGCGGATTGCAGTTATGTCCATGGATAATCCGCAAATTGGGCAGGCTGGATCATAAAAAAAAGCACTCTGATTAATAACGGATGGGTTGCAGGTGACTAAAATAACACATCATTAATTACGAAAATAATATTGATTACATTCTCTAAATGTGACGAATATCGGGGCATTTATTATTTATGTTGGACAGCCTTGTTTGTGTTCGGGACATTCAGAATTTTAATTTGAAGGGATTAAAGATATCAGCCTGTATTCAGGCTATTGTAGAAATAGATATTGCCATTTTCATTTTATCAAAAAAGGAATAAACGTTCATTTATTTAAAACCAGCCCACTTCAGTGTAATATGCTACCATATCACGCTTACATATCCCACTGGAAAATAATTTATTTGGGGGCGCTATTTACTATTGATACCTGTCACTTCTAACAATGCAATATCTAGAATTATCCAGTACCATGTGGACAGGAGATGGGAGCTGGAGGGGCGATATACCCAACCCAATTCTGCAGAAAATAACTTGTCTGTGCTGGGATTGCAATTTAACTGTCATACAATTTTATTGCATATTGTCTAGTTGAGATATAATTGCGTGCATTTTTCAACTACACGATGTGATCATGATGATGAAGCTCATGATTATGGGGTATATAACCAATCCTTAAAAATGATTATCCTGCCTGCCTGCACAGCGATGCTGTCATACAAATACAAGATGCTTTGAGGTTTGTCACTTTAAGATGGTCCTTGTTTTTTTTCTTTTTTCCTGCTAACACACCTTCCATTCGCGTCCTTGCCAAAGAGTACCACTCTATGTGTGAACAAGCACTGGAGTGCTTTTTTCTGCTTCTTTATTTTTGAACGCCCATATATACCTGTTTTGCCAGCCTTCGGAGACTCTTTCTCAACCATAGGGGCTTCTTTCCTCTGTCCTTTGCTGCTTTTGTTGACCTTTTCCTTTACAAGGAAACAGAAAAACACAGAGTCAGGTCAGAAAGTACAGATTCAGAGACAGATGCATTCATACAAGGAAAGCCCTTAACAACTTTAAAAGTAACTTAGACAGACAATTGAGAATTCATAATGGATGTTAAGTCCTGATTGTAAGACTTTAAAGGAGACAAATTAGTATTGCTATGTACTACATTTGACCAAGCTTGTTTATGATCATCTCCAGAGTATAAATTCCACAAAGTCTATGTGGATGTGTTGAGATGCTATAAGTACCAATTAGTGGTCATTACAACAAGTGATGTAATGGCAGTGTTGTTGACAGCTCCACCTACACTGATCTCCTTCAAAGCAGCCAGCTGCTCCTGAAGAGAGCGGATCTCCTCCTTTTCCTGCTGTCCATCCTCCTGGCCACCTCCCTTCTTCAGAGTCTGGGTTAATCGATGCACAGTGGCATGCTGTTAGCACCATAATCAACATCAAATTTTCCATTGTTCCCTCTCTGCTCTTCCTTTCTTTTCTCTCAGTTCTCAGTGAGTAATTGTTACCCTGGACTCACACCAAAAGATTCATGAGCACCAGCGGCTGCCCTGGCTGCCGGTGGCTCGTCGCCAGGCTGCTGCCAGCTCGTTGCCAGTGGGCGGGTCATTCAGGCAGCGCAGCAGTCATCAATTCATTTGTGATCAATATCAAGTTTGTATGAGAGCTATTCGGCAGGCAGGCAGTGAATTTGGCATATTTTCATGCAATTTTCACACAGCTTGTTTTTTGTTTATGTAGTTACTTTCCAACAGTACACAGCAGGAATCACTCACCAGGTATCCCCACTATCTCAGACACTTTCTTCCACAAACATTTTTTTTGTTTACATCGCGGTAAACAAACAAAGAAGGGTCATAAAGCTGTGGAAAACTGGAGACGGCAATGATGAGCTTCTCCATTTTCAGACTGGAATGGAACAAATGTTTGCTAGGAACTTCGCACTGCCAGCGGTTGTCACGGGGAAACAGAAAACCAAACCCCGATCTGCGATTGGCTGCTGCCTCAGCGACATCGCTGCTAATTTGCATAAAGTTGAACTCTGCTCAACTTCAAATTGCCGCTCATGACGCTTGCATCACGCCGCTCTCTGCTCACTGCTTTTACTGAACACGAATGGTGGCCAGCTGCTTTTGTCACTCGTGAATCTTTTGGTGTGAGTCCAGGGATACTGACTTTCATTTCACCAAAACATGTCGCTTGCTCATCATGCCAGCTTTATTTTCTTTCTCTCTTCTATTAAACTTGCATGGATTTAAAAGATCTGCTGGTTGTATCGGTGTGGTGTGGTTTTGATGTTGACAGTTCACCCAGATGAGAACATAACCAGACATAATAAGGGTTGAGCTCAACTCAACACCATGGCCATTACCTAATTGGAGGGCCAGCTCTTTAAAAATGCCAATGAGAAATGATGCTGGTTACCACTGGATGATTCAGAGACACACACACACACGCGCGCGTGCGCACACACAAACACACACACACACACACACACACACAAAGAATGAATAAAACATGCACAGCACAAGGCTTTAGCACATGGTTTGATTTGATTTCTGACTGCATTAGTGTATTCACAATATTCCCCCTTTAATGTAGAAAAATCCCATGTTGGACACTATCCACCTGGTGATGATGTGAAGTATTTTGTTTATTTTGAGAAATGTAACTTGTCTATGTTACCAATAAAATACATGAATTCATATTCCACCGGTTTGGGTTTTTGTTCTATTTGGCCGAGAAAAGAGAAAGAAAAATGAGACTGCCTAGCTTTGGTAATGGTGGCATGAGCTGATCAGCTGCCAATCATGAGCCTCTGCCTCCTTTTCACTGTGACTGGTTGACGTCATGTGGTCTCAACACTTTTTCCATCTACCTCAGTGTCACTCCCTTTAATGCAGAAAAAATCACTTAGTGTTTGAAAAAAGCTTAATAATGTGAACTTAGGCTGGCAAAGATTGAACAGACTCTATACCCAATCAGCAGGAAGTTTATAAAGTTTTGAGTTTAGGTAGTTGGGGGACAAGTGAATTGATTTTCTTAATATACATGAAGAACATGAGAAAGTCAAATATTAATAAGCTATTCAGTTACAGAGACAAACAGACAAAACCACTTCTTGCCTGGGTCTCGACCAGCCTCCCATCAATCTTGGCGAAGCCATCGAAGAGGTTTTTGTAGAGGACGTTCTTCCGTGTGGCAGCATCATTGGCTGGAAGGTATCTGAAGACAGCGTTTCTGTGCTGCTGGTACATGGACAAGACAATGCGCCCTGCCAGCTCTCTGACCACTGACGCATTGTGCTCCAGTGCCCCTGTACAGAACTGACAGGAACACAGGTTTCCCATTAAAGGAATATTCCAATGTTTTGGGCAAAATACCCTTATTGACCTTACCCAGACACAGTCAAGATGTTCAGTTCCTATTGGTAGCATTTCATGTTAGCTTCGCAAAAAGACTTAAAGTCTACAGGAGTCATTAGCCTAGCCCTGACAAAGTGAAAAAAGAAACCTTACAGCAACTCTGAAACTGTCATGTTTACACAATGTATCATGGGTATTTGAAACAGTACTTGGATTTTTTTTTTTGTTTTAAATGAGGGACTTTGGAACTATAGATGGCATTCACTATAACAGTGGACTTCAACTCATTATGCTAAGCTAATATGAAATGCTACCCATAGGAACTGAACCAGTGGATGTACAGAGGTGAAAACGGTACTGAACATCTTGTCTCAGTCTGGGTAAGTTGGAAAGAGGTTATTTTGCCCAACACGTTGAAGTATTCCTTTGGAGTGGAACAGAACATGAAAACAGGTCTGGTAATGTGCCTTAGTTGCACAGTGCGGACTAAATGATTAGTTTCAACTTTCAATTTTCAAGAACTTTCAAAGAACTTTCAAATTTCAATTTCAAGACAACTTTATAAAAGAAAAAGAAAAAGAAAACGAAAGGGCTTCTCAGAGGCTTTTTGATCCTAACACTGAAACTTATTTGGACCTATAATAAATGTTTCATTTTCAGAGATGACAATTTATTATAAAAGTCACATGCAAACCTGGAGACCTTGGAGAGCCATACACATCATGACATATGAAGACACTATTATCTAATGCAGTCTCTGTGAAGAGACTAACAACACAATAGCTATTCTAGCAATGGAGGGCATTAACATCCTGAGGTAAACTGTGTACAAAGGACACCCACCCCTCACTCAGTGGGCTGGGGGACAGACTGCCATTATTCTCTGTTGTCTCCGCTGGCCGCTCCTCATTTTAATTACAAGAAATTCAATCACCTCTTCTTTTACTCTGGCTCCTGCCTCCCAGCAAATCACCCAGGTAACAGCAGAGGGAAAAGGAAAAATGCACAAACCATAGCTCGGCGAGCGCTGTAAAGCAATCAAAAGATCTAGCCACATGAGCAAACAAGAAAACAATAACAGATACCAGTGGAAGTCCTGTTTAAACAGTGCTAGGCCTGAATTAACAGGCTTTTACTATGAAGTTAGGATGCAGAGCCTGTAATGAACTAAGTTGTTTGAGCCTATTAGATTCATTGACAGAAGTATTGTTTGTTAACATGTAGCGGCGTGTAGTAGCATGTAATCCTATTTGAGACCTCAATTCATATTTTGAACCAGATCTTGTTTACCACAGCAGAAGTTAAACAACCGCATTCCATTTTCACTAGCGTGATGGAGCATATCTGTAAAATAATGTAGCTATGCCAAGATTAGATCGGGCCTACCCACCTTGTTTCACCTGGATTCAACTACACACTGTATGAGAAAATGAGTGTGCAACATGTTTAGACCCGACAACCAGTAGACAGTCATGCCATGGTCTCAAACAAAACTATATAATACAGGCCAAAAGATGCGTATAATGTCTTGAATTAAATGGACATACTATTCAATGTAAGTTGGTGGACAAACTGGGACCTGGGAAGTCCTCCTCTAAACCCACCTAGCACAACCTGTATGACTCCGAAACCAGAGGGTGTACCAGGTTTCAACTACAGAATATCAAATACAAGGCAATTAAAGAGAACAGAAACTTAAAAAGAAGAAAAAATGAGATAAAAGAACTGTTTCAGAAGTCATTCTTCACTAAAAGCTATTCTAAGTTCAGGACTAGTTTTTTAATGTCATGTCAGGGAATTCTCTCTGGTTTCAAATTGAGCTGTTTAACTAAATGTGACAGTCAGGAGATGGACTGTGGCTATGGAACAAAGCGGAGCCCTCCTGTCACATCTCAATCCAGACTGAAAATGTTTCCCAAGCAAACACGAGAGGCAGTCAACACAAAGGGGCCAGGCTAGCAAGCATGCACAAACATGCAAACACAGGCCACCCAACTCCACCTGTGTGGCTTTCAGCTTCACAGAGGTGGGGAACTCATGAGGACAAACCTAACAATTTGCCCTCACTCACTCAAGAGCTGTGCAGAGTCAAGAGGAGGGCTGAATAGAGGGATGAGAGGAGGGCAGGTCGTAAACTACAGAGGGAGGACAGGACGGCTCGGTGGCCTGCCCAGCCCTGTCAACAGCGGATAGTTTGCACATAGATACTAGGTCACTGTTGGAAGCCAGAGGAGTGGAGGAGAAGCAGAGTGGATGCCAATGGTGACAACATTGACTCAGCTGTCTGGAGGCTACTGTGTGGGTAAACTGAATAGTGACAGCAAGCCAGGGGGTCACTGCGTCTCTTTCTGTTATATCTCAGACAAAATCCTATTACAAAGCTAAACGTAACTGATCGCGTGTTTGATGGAAACCTACTCTGAACATAGCTGAACATATATGTTCATCGGCTATAGTTCCTACCATCTAATTTCTCCTAAAATGTGTATTTCAAATTCACATTATGTAAATAAGACAGTTTAGGAGTTGTTGTAAGTTTAATTTTTTTCACTTTGACAGAGCTAGGCTAATGACTCCTAGAATTTAAGTCTTTATGCTAAGCTAACATGAAATGCTACCCACAGGAACTGAACCAGTGGACGTACAGAGGTGAAACTGGCATTGAACATCTTGTCTCAGTCTGGGTAAGGCAAAAAAGGGCATTTTGCACAAAACATTGGAGTATTCCTCTAAAATGGAATAATACAGCTACTATCTATCATTATAACAAGCTCTACCCAGCTAGAGGTGGTATGGGACAATTGTGAGTTACAGAGTGGAAACAGTATGACTGGCAACAAGAGGTTGATGCTTTGCCAAGAAGCGAGGATGGTTGTCATCTTGTCATCAGTATTACTCTATAAATCTATTAAGATTTCACTTGTAAAATATGTCTCTCTCTGCCCCACTGGCAGTACTGTGAGGATCACTTTAGGTAGGCAATGTCACGCCTAGCTGTGTCAGGTCGCATCAGCAGCTTACCTACCTCAGAGATGCTTATTTGGCACATGAATTATTGATTCAAACTTTTTGCCTATGATCACAGTACTTCTTGCAGGATAAGGAAAGACATGTTATGCAGCTGAGAATGGGAGACCAGTATCCAGTGGTAAAACAAACACTTTTAGTAGATGTACTTTGACGCAGGGGGGTTGCCCCACTGGATTACGTTACAGTCGTGTTTCACAGTTGCCGGTTATAGCATTCCCGCTCAATACCGGAACGATTCCAAAACTTTATGTTCCTATTAATCATGTAGACCCAAATAGAGGGGGAAATAGAGTGCAGGTAAAAAAACAAAAACAAAAAAAAACCAAACGGAATTATCCTTTAAGGCAGTGGTCCCCAACCACCGGGCTGCCACCGAACCGGTACTGAGCTGCAGGACATTTGCTACCAGACCACGAGGAAACAATGTGATTACACAAAAATACATAAAAAATAACTTTATAACATTGTAGGCTATCTATGCTGTAATTACACTGAACTTGGTGCGGTCTGTCCTGCACCTTTCCTCACCACTACTCACACCCACAACAGGATGCTGATTTTGAACTTCAATAATGCAACGTGTGCAAGGTCATCAGTCGGACATCATCACTCACTTAGTTACTGGATCTGCGTGTGCTGTGTTTCTATCATGACAACTCAGTAGTTAGCGAACATGAGTAAAAAAAAAAAAGCATCCCTTGAGAGTTTCTTTGGAAAAGCTAAAAGACCTAACATTGTTGATAATGCAGAGATGGCGACAAAAGCCAAGACTGTAAAAAAGAAGAAAGCCTCCTTCAACACTGTGTGTGATATGTGGAGACAAACTAACAAGTAAAGCAATGAAGCCCTCAACCCTGCTTCAGCACAGTGAGTCCAAACCCCCTGCACTTAAAGACAAACCCATTGAGTTCTTTGAGCGGAAAAACATGAGCTAGAGGGACAGAAGCAAATGCTGAGAGGTACCACATCCACAAATGTGTCTGCACGGCAAGCATCATACTTTGTGACTAGCCGTATTGCTGAGGCTAAGAAGCGAGGTTTTTCAGCAATGACTGCCATAACGACTAATTGTGGAGTAGACTGGACATAAGAAACACCCTTCGGGTGTCATGTCACCCATCACCCCTTGTTGGGACCGTCTTGTTGCAGGAAAACAAGCCCAGGGCCCCCTGGAACGACTGGAACAACCATCACTGAACAGAGGAGGTGGCCTATGACACCACTTATCAGCCACTCACAACACAGTCCTGAGATCCCTCCCTAGGCAGCTCGACACCCATTCGCACCATGACTCACGTGACCCTAACAACACACATGTTGGCCAGGTGGGTCAATGACTCACAAGTGACCTCAACGACTCTCCAGGTGTAAACGACCCTACAAGAGGATAAATACCTGGGTCTCTGCACCAGTCAGTTAGAACTGAAGAAGCCTTTTGGACGAGAGGTGAAACATCTTCTAGAACTTCTAACAAGTCCAGTTGCCTTTACAAAGCACATTAGAAGGAAACAGGCACTGTTTTATATTGCACATGTTATATGTAGATTATAAAATGTATACCTTTGACCCACTTAAAATGTTATGATGCTGTTAGGTTAGGTCTTAGGTCTATAAGCCTAACCTATATCACAATTGTAACCCCCCACCCCCCTCCACCTCCCCGTCAGACGGTCCGCAAGAATACTACCAAAATAAAAACATAGGCATTTGAAGGTGTCTCATACTAATAATATCATTAAAACTTGACTAACAATACAAACAGTTGTTTTCTTGCCTCAATGTTCATTATGTTTAAATCTGACCATTTTCAAGAAAGTAAATTAATTTAAATTACCGTTTTATCAGTGTTTACTAAGATTTTTATTCTTGCCAGGGGGAAAAGCCTCTGCAACAGCATTGAGACAATGGGACACCAACTCTCCATTGAAATCCACGCTACTACCTATATAAATAGTAATTCTAGGGGTGTAGTGGTTCTGAAGCTGACACTGAAACTGTGATAGAAATGTCCACAGTCTCAAGTCACAGTTCCGTTGCGCAACCACTGTCAGTGCAGCCTGTTGAACTGTCATTAGGTTACTACTGTAACAAAACTTATTTCTCATTTCACAATTAATTTAACAACTATAACACATGTATGTCACGAAAATATGACTCTTTTTCAAGTTAGAGGAAGCTAAAAAACCGAGGAATGAAATGAACCGTTGCTCAAAAATAGAGAGATAAACTGAACTGCGGCTTTGGAGAACTGTTACACCCCTAACCAATACTAATACTAGGCATATTCATGAATACTCATATTATTTGGGTTTAGAGCTTCCCACAGACAATCTATATGCTGTACTATTGATCAATTATAGCTTAAATCTTTAATCGAATAAGCTCTATCATATCCATATCTATCATACCAGTGGTGGACAACATTGACTGGGCCATGCATGATTTTTAATAATCGGCCAGTATATATTGGTCTTGCTCTATTTAACATAAATCTTCCACAACTTCCACAACGTCACTGAAAAGAATGGACATGACGAGCATGTTTTTAGGTCCTTTACCGTCATCACATTGTCCAGAGTAAAGCCACAATTGTCAGTGCCCAGATCAGCCAGCAATTTCTCCAGCAGTTCAGCCCGGCTCTGGGCCAGCCGGGTGGGGAAGTTGGACTTGAATGGCTTGACCAACTCACCAGGGATTACTTGCAAAGCCCGCACCTCCTTCAAAGCAGCGATTTCCTAAATGGGAAACATAAGGGATACAATGCCTTTAAGTCATTTTACTACAAGGTAAAAAAAAAAACAGCACCTAACTGTATATGAAAAACTGTGGGCTTAAATGCTGCATTGTCTTTGTTGTTGGTCCAACCGATACAGACTTATGTACCATAAATCTAAGCAATGTGCCTACTGTCAGCTACTGACAAACCAAATCTGTCAGGTGCTATACACGGTGATTTGTCATTCAACACAAGCATTTGGCAGAGAGACAAGTCATGACGGAGGGTGTAACAAGTGAAGAATTCATGAGGCCGAGAGGGAAAATCTTCTCTCAGGCAATTCCAGGTGAGCGAAATGTGTGCTAGGCATATAGGAAACACACACAACTTAAAAAAGAGGTAATAAATAAAAATAAGCCATTTTTATTTGTTTTTGGTCTAAACTAGTTAAAAGTTGAGCTGAAGGTCTAGTTGAACTAGTTGAGTTGAAGGTCTTTTTCCCCCTTTTTTAATTCCTAGAATTGTTGGAGTGAAGACGTGTATATGTGTGATGATCAAATGTAATTTGGCCTTGACATACAAAGGGCTATTCATCCACTGCTCTGGACAGTCAGGCGCAGCTCTTAAAAAGCCCTGAGGGGATGGGCATTGATTTATGAGGGCCGAGTCACTTGGAAAAGCCTAGCACAGTTCTGGCCTAACTATGTCATTGAGTCAGCAGCAACTTCAGCATAGAGAGACATCCTCCTTTCTGACATCAACACAAAAACACACACACCCATGCATGAGCATGAAGACACACACAGATTCAAGTAAGCCAGCAGCGCATTAGACACTCACATACATTCTTCATCACTGCAGCCACCAGTCCAGACAACACCTTCCAGTCACACTCGCCTATACATGTTGAAGGGACACACTCAGGTACGGTAACACACACACACTTGCTGTATCACACACCAGTTGCTGTGTTCCATTAACAGGCTCAGCAGAGGCAGTCCAAACAGCCCAGGGTGACTACAACATGGGGCTTGTTGGAGGCTTGGGGCTGAACATGACAACACCTCAGACACCTCCTAACTCACCTTCCATATACCTAGCTATAGTATGACACACTTGCACTACAGCTAAAGTAGCACAGAGTGAATGAGTCATTTGTAATCAATCTCATATTTCCACAGTATCTGTAGGTTTAAGAGAGCCAAATTTAAGATTTTTTTCAAGCCCGTCCTACCAGAAATATGATTTAGGACCAATTTCAACAAACAAAATAAAGAAACCACGCTGCAAAAACCAGCCTATATCTGACTGAACATAACTAATGAAGTTGTGGAGTCGCAAAAGGCCTGAATAAGAAAAAGGACAACAGGAAATTAACTGCTGTGGAGCACTGATTCTACTTGTGTTTAGTAAAACAGAAAGGATGTATATTGAACAACTAACCCTGTTCTGGATAAATTTAAGCGTGAACCTGTCATTTCATGGTGAGAAAAACTATAACCTATAATAACTATTTAAAGGAATACTCCAATGTTTTGGGAAAAATACCCTTTTTCTGACTTATCCAGACTGAGACAAGATGTTCAATACCATTTTCACCTCTGTACATCCACTGGCTTCGTTCCAATGGGTAGCATTTAATGTTAGTGTAAAGACTTGAAGTTTACAGGAGTTATTAGCCTAGCTCCATAAAAGTGAAAAAAATAAAATTTAGCGCAACTCTTAAAATGCCTTATTTATACAATGTATTGTGTATATGAAATGCACATCTTGGAATAATTGTTTTGAGAGATAGATGGTACAATCTATACAACCTGTTATTTTTTTGTTTTTTGTTTTTTTAAATTCCAAGACGTGTAAAACAAAAACACATGATACACTGTGTAAATAAGACAGCTTCAGAGCTACTATAAGGTTTATTTCTTGTCACTTGGACAGAGCTAGGCTAATGACTCCTGTAGACTTTAAGTCTTTATGCTAAGCTAACATGAAATACTAACCATCAGAACTGAAGCAGTGGACGTGTAGAGGTGAAAATGGTATTAAATATCTTGTCTCTTGGTGTACAAAAGGTGTACAATTTAGATAATTTAAGACTTTTTCAGTCTTTTTAAAGACCCACAGATAGAACTCTCTCTTTTGCTTTGTCTTTCACACCAGTAAAGTTAATGCACTTTCAACAGTCAACAAAAGTAACTGTAGTTAATATTAGTTGGTCTGATGGAGGAGATGAAGCAAAAATATGAACATTGAGGATCATGAAATTTTGATGTGGATGCAGGAATTTCACTGAGGATGTGGCCACTGTATAACTATTTTGCCCTGCTGTCCACTGGTCTGTCCCTAAATCTCTACTCCACGGCAACCTATCTAAAATCTATTCAGCAAATTACCATGAAATTTATTTGGTTATTCCCCACATATGAAAGTTATCCAATTTCTGAAATGACATGTACCAGAAATTTCCATAATCAGATTAAGGAATTAAGAGCAACCCGGTTAACACAGCTCGATTTCTGCTGGAGAAGCCCAGATAGTGCGCCTTTTAAACCCATACTTGGACTTCTGAGTGAACAAAAGAGGAAACTGACACAACAAACACACTGTTCAATGTTCAGGAGAATAAAAATGTCACTGTCTGTTCTTCATAAAAATGCTTAATAACTATGTCAGCGTTACTACTGATGAAAATAAAACAAACTAAAGAGTGGAAGAAAAACTATTGCTGCCACTCACTGAGCTATCCGGCCCAGTTCTGTCTGCAACAGATGGGCAAAGCTCAGAGAAGCTGCCACTATAGGCTACAAGCTACAGCTCCTCAGTCGGCAGTGATAACAGCCCAGGAAGTTCAGGAGTGGGAGGGGAACTGGATTAATGACCTAGCAAATGTAAACACGTTTCTTGTGCAATTAGAGTAATGCAACATTTGTAAACCTGTTATCTGATTCTGTGCCTTCAGCTGGTTAGTCACAGTAATCTAGTTTCGTGAATGTACGTTTTTGAAGTTTTTAAGTTTTGAAAACGCTACATGCAGCACCATAAAATTATTTCATCACAACCTTGCCACTTAATTGTGGTGTAATACCTGTATAAAGGAAGTTGCTGTTGCCCTGATGCGCCCGGATGAGTCTCCAGTCCTGGTCAACAGGTTAGGCCAGGTCTGCTCCAGACAATGGGCCACCTCAGACCGTCCCAGTCCCAGACCTGGAATCAGCTGGCTCAGCAACAGATGCAACAGCTTCAAAGAGGCCTTGAAAACCTGAGAGCAAGCAGTGGTTTCAGTGGACACTCAACGGACTTTCCAAGAAAAGCTCACACTAGAGTGAAGTCAATTAGCAAGGAGGTTAGACTTGGCAACGTTTGGTTTGAGTGCTATGGAGCTGGTCAGCAAATGCAAATGGAGCGCGATGGCAAGCGGGAGCTAAGAAAGGGGCCTCCACGTTATTTAGCACAGACAAATCCACTAAATAATCTGTATGGCTGCAGACAGCACAACACAGAGATGCTACTGTTGCTAATTTCTTTCTAACAGATCAAGCAACTAGAAGAGCACATCTAACATGAACTCAACTGAGACACTTTTTTTCTGGAGGAGCAAATTTAATCAGTTAACAACTTAATGGAGCCTCATATCAGCTAAGAAAATAAATCACTGGAATTACTGCCATACTACCTTTTTTCATTACCATACAAGCTGTAGAAAACTTTCAGGGAGGTGTTACAAGGCCATCCTTGTCAAAACTGTTTGTTTAAGGGGGCCGGCTCTGGGAGAGACAGCTGGGACTGCGCACGGGACAGGAGGAATATTGTACATGGTGTGTGTGTGTGTGTGTGTGTGTGGGTGTGAGAACAGTCTGAATGTTAATTCTGTAGGTCACATGGCTCTAGAGAACATGATAAATGAAAGACTCTAACAGTAACATATAGCTCAGCACATCAAGCAGGCTTTGATTAGGTGCATTACTGGTTGCCAATTCTTTTCAATTAAGCTTAGCCATTACATTATTCATAGTGTCGCATCGCCAAGACAGTCCAATGAACTGAAGAAAGCCACTCACAGATGACACTTTGTCCAGGAGACCCCTCTTGACCAGGAAGACCGCAGCTCTTATCGTGTTTCTCAGTTCCTCTTTGGGAGTTGAGGGTAATACCTCCATCAGCTTCTTGCAAACAGCCAGGAGGGCGTCCTCTCTGTGGGACCAGGATTTGGAATAAGCCCCTGCCACCTAGAGAGGAACAGGGCGGAAAGCAGTACAAAGGTAAAGTTATGATATCATCCATATCAATTAAGATATTACAGTTCAGTAGGGGTGGACAGGAGTGTGGCAGTGCTGCTGATCTCAAATATCGTGCAATCTATCATGCAGTATTATCAGTAGCACCACAGTACTCATAATCTCAGTATGCATATCTGAAAAGTGTTTGTCAAAGTAGTGTACATACACAGGAATAACAGGAGATATCAGAAAAGACTGTTAACTGGGTCACTGGTTATATAGCAAACACAGCCACAGCTGGCCTTTATCAGCAGGACGAAGACACACCTTTAACCAGCGAGAATTCTTGGCTTTTTTCAATGTTTCAAATGTTGATGAGCAAGGTACGTTATTTTTCACATTTAAGACTTATCATAGGATTAACAAGGTTCTGCTATTTGATCCAAGATTTCCACAGAGGAGACAGACAGAAAAAACAAGGCCTCAAAGCAATACAGTTCTTTAAAGGAATACTCCAAAACGCTGTTTTCCGACTTACCCAGACTGAGGCAAGATGTTCGATACCATTTTCACCTCTGTATGTCCACTGGTTCAGTTCCATTGGGTAGCATTTCATGATAGTTCCAAACATCTAATTTCTCTCATTTTCTCATTTTAACTCTCATTTAAAAAAAAATTCTAAGACTTGTATTTCAAATACACATGATACATGATACATTAAGAGTTGCTGTAAGGTTTATTTTTCACTTTGTCAGAGCTAGGCTAATGACTCCTGTAGACTTCAAGTCTTTATGCTAAGCTATCGAACATCCCTGTCTTTGTAAGTTGGAAAAAGGGTATTTTGCTCAAAACAATGGAGTTTTTCTTTAAGACACATTTCTGGGCCCTATTCTTTTGTGCGCCTTGGCACATAATGCAAACCACTGCTAAATGCTCAGTGCCCAGTGCACAGGGATCATGACGGTGCACATTTGGTATATTCTTGATAAAATGCATCTGGTGCGTTTGGGAGCGCGGTGGGACTGAGATGAATATTGACGCTTCTCCAGCAGCTCAGGTCAGCTTGATTAAAACGTGCCCACACATGTCTGCTGGTTCCATACACACACGTGCGTCTCGGGTCCAGCCCGCTGAACCCCTGCTGAGGAGCAGGGCCAATGTGAGAAGCTGCTCCTGCTCATCCGAGCAGTAGGGACATCACTGTTAGCTGATTGGCTCAAACCTAGCTGGTGAAGGGAAGAAGAGTTTTTGCTGTCCGTAGTTTGTATGAGGAATTACTCGTCAAACAAATAAAACAGAGTGAGTTCAATGACTTCAGAGAACAGTGGCCACACAAATCAACTGGTTGGTTATCAGGTTGGTTGGTAATGTGATCAGGAGAGTAACGCCTTCAGGGACACCAGTTGGGCTGGAGCCATGCTGGTGGCAATGGAAAAGCGGTATATGTTATCCAGGCAGGGCTCTTAGTAGGTAAGGCACTAAAATGGCCACCGCCACAGGCACAAGTGATTGCTAATTTGATGCTAATTAGCACATCTCTTCATAAATCTGGCCCTTAGTGTCATAACTTACTAGGTTATCTCCATACACGTCTATAGGAAGGCTAGCCTCTCTCTGGGCCTTCTCCGTCAGAGGCTCCGGCTCTCTGGTCATCCTGGGGCTGTATGGAGTCCCTTTGGTGTCAGAGTGGAGGGAGTGCTCGTCAGCAGGGCTCTGGGTGGCCTCCTCTGGGTGCTCTTTCTTCTGCAGGGTTGGCAGTGGCCTTTCATCATAAGGCACACTGATGACCTAAAGCACAGGATGTCAGTAAACAGATACAATATAAGATAAACCATATTTTTGCATTATATACAGTTTTGAGATTTTGGGATTTTTTTCCTAGGCTGTCAATACAGGATATTATTTCAACTGACAAATAATACATTTTCTAAAAAAGAGATATTCCCTTAGTTCAAAGGCAAAAAAATAAATGATCTATACTTTCAAGCTTAATATCAGGGTGTCAATCCTTTTGAAAAATTGATGAACTCTACACGTAACTCTCACCGGCATTTTAGAAATGAATAGGTTGATCATTCAACATAATGATGACAATGAACGTTTAACCCCTTCTATACAAACCCAAGCTCCATTCATCCAGCTCGGTCTCTTGTGTCCCTGGGCCAACTGGCACCCTCCTGCCTTGTACAAGGCTCAAAGCCCTGCCTTCAGGCCAGGTTGGCAGCCGCTAGAGTCAGCCAACTGTTGCACGCTTTTAATTAAATAGTGAAACCCTAACCTGTAGTAGGGCTGGTCTCACTGGGTGGTGAGTATAGTATAAAAGCCCCTGCTGGCCATAATCTCCCTATGTGCTCTATGTTCCAACACTACAGAGGATTATGGCCGGGGACATGTGTTCCCATGTTGCTACAGTGGCCTGGATTATTTCTCTAACAAAAACATAATTTGTGCAAGCTACAGGTAATACTACAGCTTTGTTCACGGGATCATGATTGAGAAAATATTGAGTTTCACATCAAAGACTGTCAAGTGAACATTTGAAATGTCAGAAAAAAACACAAAGTGTAGATTATGTGTTTCCATGAGAAGAGGAAGTCCTTCAAGAATTAGCATTGGGCAAGTTGTTACTTTTCTTAAATTTCAATGCCCGTGCTGGCCATGTTTCATGCAAGGTATATGACGATCAAAACAAACAAACGCACTTGGCAGTATTGTAGCATACAAACAAATGACCAACCAGTTGACATTTTTGCTCGTCATAACGGACGGATATTTTACAGACATTTCAAAACGCACAAAAGCACTTTTGGACTGTTATATAATGACACTGAACCAAGCCTACATCATTTTTTATTTAACAGATTTGTTTCCATTGTTTTGTTTTGTTTTTTGTTTTTTAATCACATACTGTTTTCATCACGAAAGACATCACGAAAAACATATGCTTAATGAGAGCATAAGTGAGATTCTGCTTTTCTATTTTGACACATAGACACTGACACCCTGTGACCTCCTCCCTGTACTTGAAATAAAGGTCCAAAACAGGTCTTCCTCTTTGCTCTCTTTCAAAATATACTATTAATGTGAGCTGGTGCCCAGAGATCAGCAGCACAGCCAGTACCTTCCTGGTATGATTCTCTGTCATCCGTCAGCATAGCTGTGCTATTTTTGTGCAACATATGCACTTTACTTACAGTGCATCTTCATGCACATTTGATAGGGTGGTACTCACATCTATCCTGGGTTCAGTATAGTGGGTGCAGGGTGTTGCTGGCGGGCTGGTAGTTCTGGGGGCTACAGTGACCGGCTCAGACACTTGTTCCTGGGGAAGGTCGGATTTCTTCCCTCTCCTGCAGGTCTCTGTGGAAATGTGGGGCTTGGTGATGACTGAATGGTGGCCTGGAGAAGGCAGGATGGATGGAGGCTCCTTGACTGAGTAAGACTCTGCTGCCCTAGTGATCTGATGATCAGGTGCCAAAAAAAAAGAGAGGAGAGGGAGGAGGAAAAGGGGATTTTGCAATGAACATACAGTGCTTGTCCGTGGTGTAAAGGGTTTCAAATAACATTGTTAGGCCAATACTGCCCTTTTATTAAAAAGTGGTCATAGCTCAGTCAGTGTCATCCACCTCTCACAGGATGGAGGTTCATTCATGACCATAAGTAGCAAATATGCTATACACAAATTTATCACACAAATAGTCCAACTGTCATTAGGTTAAGAACTGCCATCAGTGGCCAAGGACTGACTGTTGCCATGTCCAGCAGGTTGTGGACCTCCAGCTGCTGATAAACTGTCTTCCTGTACTCCTCCATCTGCTCCTTCTTCCTCTTGGCCAGGTCATAGTCCTCCTTCTCTATGGCACAGCGCTTCTCCATATCATAGCGAGCCAAATGCTCCCCTACCTGAAAGGGTCAGGAACAGTGACAGACAAACAAGTAAAGGTGAACATGGAGGCAGGGCTGTGGTATCAAGCCTGTTCTCAGTGTTGAGTCCAGTGTCAAAACCACTTTTCTGACCACTTGTCTCAGTCCTCTGCCTGTTTTGACTCAAACTCTTGGTTTCATCTGTGACTGATGGCCACAATTTCCCGCCTATCAAAATACGCTCAAAGCTGCACTTTTCTCCACCTGGTCCACCTTCATCAATTTTCACCCCAGAGCTACAAAGCTTAAGAACTGTTTAAGACCATTACTTCCTTCACACCTGTGTAAAGGAAGTAATGATGCTCAAACATTTATGCATTGATTTGTTGTATGAAGCAGAGTTGCTGCAAACAAATTTATATCTTTGTTCATTCTTAAAGGAGTACTCAAACGTTTTGGGACTCACCCAGACTAAGACAAGATGTTTGATACCATTTTCACCTCTGTATGTCCACTGGTTTGGTTCCCATGGATAGCAGTTTGTGTTAGCTTAGCATAAAGACTTGAAGTCTACAGGAGTCATTAGCCTAGCTTCATTAAAGTGAAAAAATAAACTGTACAGCAACTCTGAAGCTGTCTTATTTACACGGTGTATCATGTGTGTCACATAGGGAGAATGTTTACATAAAAGGTCAAATTTGGTGGATTTTATCAAGGAATTGAGAGTAACCCAGAATTTTTCCAAAGCGAAACAACTTTTACACTTTTAGATTTACCGAGCTTTAGGAAGAATCTGTTGGATTTCTGGACTACATATGGATAGAGAGGTTGTTATATCCTTTATCTTACTGTCTTTGGCAAATATGTGAATTGAATTTTAGCCTGATTTTAGCCTCATTGATATTCAACAGGCACATTAGGGACTGAATGGCGTGTGTTAATGTATTATTGGAAATAAGTTAGAAGAAAAATAAATTTTACACATAACAAGTAACATAAAACCCCAATAATGGGACAGATAGCCTAAATCTATTTTTTGATTTTATTTTATTTTATGTTTTTGTTCTGTGTGAAATTATTTTATGGGTTAATACTGTGTGAGACTTGTTTGGAAAGGATATTTTCTTCAAAAGTTTTTGTGTAATTAAATTAAAATATTGAATTAAATTAAAAAAGTATAATTTCTCTGATTGATATATACAAGCAATAGAAGTGTGGTGAGCGTGTGTGCCTCCATGCACCATGCCTACACCGAGTTTTTGGAAGCAGACTGATGGTGATGCGGCACGAAAAAAATATTCTGACATAACAATGATGGAATTTACGTGACAACAAGCACATTACTTGTGCTTGTTGTTTTGTGCAGCATTTTATTTCTCCCCTCCCTCCAATCCAACAAAAGTTCTGCTCTGCCACATTAAAATGCCAGCTCCTTCCGGACCAAAATATATTCGGGGCTAGGCTCAAAACATTTGGGTCTGAAGCCCCAATGGCCAGGCCTAACGACACCACTGACTCCAACCATCTAACTTCTCCTAAAACAACTCTCGTTTAAAAAAAATGTATATATTTTTTATTTTTTCACTTTCACACGGAGCTA
Organism: Holocentrus rufus; assembly: GCA_900302615.1. Lineage (NCBI taxonomy): Eukaryota > Metazoa > Chordata > Actinopteri > Holocentriformes > Holocentridae > Holocentrus > Holocentrus rufus. The sequence continues at coordinate 25,264 of OMLF01012863.1, read as the reverse complement.
GGCTAATAACTCCTGTAGACTTTAAGTCTACAGCTAAGCTAAGCTAACATGAAATGCTACCCATAGGAACCGAACCAGTAACCGAACCAGTGGAACATCTTGTCTCAGTCTGGGTGAGTCGGAAAAAGGATATTTTTCCCAAAACAGTGGAGTATTCCTTTGAGAATCTCTTCAATAATTTTATTTTTTCATTTGGAAAGACATGCAAACTGTCTATCACCTAGTTTTGGTCCTGAATAGAACTTGATTTGCTTGAGTCTTGGTCTTGACTTGACAGCCTCGACAATCTCTTTTAACCTGGTCTTGACTTGAGTTTAGCTGGATGTGGTTTTTGACTTGGACTTGACCACAGCCCTGCACAGTAATATAAGCTCTGTGTGGAAAAAGGCAACTCCTGTGTAACATAATTCTATGCCAGAGTGAATCATTTACAGGCTGGAAATCTGACAACAACTTCCAGTAAGTCAAACAGATCTTTTCTTTATGGGGAAATTCCATTCGGCTGAATTCAGTTGTTAACCTGATGCCAGGCAGTTGCAACTATGGACACAAGCCCTAAGGTGACTGCATGATTTCAGAAAATGCCTTGTGATTCCCTCCTCTCTCCAGGGCAAGACTTGCGCAGCTGATTCTCAAACCTGCATTAAGGAACTCGGGAGAGGGAGGGGGGTCAACTCCCATCTCAGTAAGCCTCTCTGCTTCCTCTAAATTCAGTGCAAGAAATCAAAATTGCTATGCACTTTTTTTTTTTTAATTGGGATGATGCAATGAACCGTTCAAGAGTGCAAACCACAACACCAACACTCTGACTTTTCCTGTGTTCAGTCATGCATTTCCCAATGTCATGTAACACCATAAATCATCCTTTAGACATAATCTGAACGCGTGATGACAAGCGATTTTCAGCATGATCACCTTGGCAACTGCTTTGTCTGACATGATAATTTGCCTCGGTGACAAGGTGCTAGCGTGTGTCTGTGTGTGTGTGTGTTCATTATTTGGTTACAGGGAGGTTCATGGTTGGAGGTAACAAAGGGAGAGAGACTACTCTAAGGCCACCACTGCAGCTGTTGAGCTTATTAAGAATTCATGGTCAGCATGGTAACGGCGTACACAAAGGTGACTGGTAACAGGAATCTGAGCAATGTTTAACGACTACAGTGACTACAGTTACAACAACTGGTGAAATTAACAGTAACATGAAAATACTAAGCCTTCACAAAAGTGAGATCTGCAAAAGATATATTATTATCAGTGGTAGGAGCTATAGGTTTAAAATAATATCTCTAGCTAAAGTATTTATTAAACCCCTCAGAATATTTCTCAGAGATTTTATAGTCTATGATAAAGGCTCCCATTAAACATGTCCCTCATCTATGATACTTTACTCATCAAATACAGATAGCTACTTTATCTGCTTACTAGCAGATTTAAAACCCATGTACAGAAAAATTTGGAATTTGTAATCTACGATATCTTGTAAGCGACATAAAAAAGAAGGTTGGGAGGAATTCAGTTTGGAAGTAATTCTTCCGCTTTTAACTCAGGCATCTTGTTCAGTCTTTCCTCAACACTGAAGGTGCTACACATTTATCAGAAAGACGATGCAATACATCGCATCTGTTTTTCTGAAAAACCACATTTCCCTCCACCTGTGCCATTTCCTGTTGCAAAGAACATGCTGCAACTTGTTTCCGTCCCTCCATGGCATCAATCAGTTTATTTTAAAGGGCAGGAAGAAAGACAAGCTCAATAGCAGCCCTTTATAACTGCAAATATGCATTTTGACCAGGCATATATGTTTTACCTATTGTTTTTTATTGTGCACCTTTAATGTCTTTGTTTTTGTTTTTACATGGGTGTCAACATGGATGCTCCTCTTGCCAAATGAATTTCGTCTTTGAGGACAATAAAGGTTATCTATTCCTTTAAATTTAAATAATGTAACATTTTTTCAGACTTTGCAAAGACTCACAGCCTGAATTTTTTCCATCTTCCCATTTCTGGCTGAACTAATCATATGGGAGACACTTAGACACATTTGTGGCATATAATCCTTACACGTATGAGCCAAATGTGGTGTAAATGTGGCTACCTTCTGTAGGTCGGCAATGGCCTGCTTCAGACTCTTTGCCAGTTCAAATTTCTCCTGGCGGACCATGTCCTGCTTCCTCTGGTCCAGAAGCCGGATGATGTGGGCAACCTCAGGGTCCTGGTACATGTCGAAGGCCAGGTCGTCCAAGGGAGAGATGGACTCACACTTACTGAGGGCGGGAGGGGCAGATTCAGTGTTAGTTCATTTATAGTAGGGTGGACGTTTCTTCCTCCAAAAAATCTTGGAATCCTGACTTAGCTAGTCTTTGATATGCCTGGTAAACGATTAATTTCTGCGGTATTTAAAAACACACACTGAATCGATTGTTTCTACATATGGATAATACACTGGTAGGTCTGAATTTGTGAGATTTGTCACGTTTAATATAGAAAATAGAATAATCTGTCTAGTTTTCATAGCAACCACTGATTGACTCCATTGGATGCATTTAAGCTGAGATGTCAGCGTAGACACACATGCCTCTTTATCGAATAAATGGGTAAGATCCAGGGAAGGTATTGTGAAATTACAGATCAGAGAGGAAAAACATTGAGCGACCCCAGCAGTGAAACCCTGAGGTGAAACGTCCCTCTGATTAAAATAAATAACAACTATTTCGAAATGTGTTTTCCTCTTTGCATGGGCTCCTTTGGCCGCCACCTGCTTTGTCTTAAAATGCAAGTGACCTTGAGTGCCTTATTGGTTGGCTTCCAGACTAAATGGCTCTGCTGAACAATGTTATTGTCACAAGACAAAGAAACTGGGGTTCAATGGCCCAGCCTCACCCCATGTAGGTCGTGTCCAAGGTCGCCTCCAGCTGGGCGGTGTTGAGGTAGTGTTCGATCAGCTGCTCTCGGCTTGGCTGGGGGTAAACAGATGGACAAATTACACGCACGCGCACATAGACACACACACACACATATATATACACTTGAATTGCCATGCTCACAAGCACTTTCCATTAACTGCACTTATTCCTTAACCTTGACCCTTAATATAACGTAGGCTATTCATTGACTTCAGCTTTACCCCCAAAGTAACCATAAAACAGCCCCTATTAAAAGTGAGGCTCAGCCAAAATGGCCTCATCTCATACTGGTCCTCACAACAGTAATACATGTACACACTTGCTCACTCACACATACACACAAATACACAGGCTGTTGTTCCTCTCCATCTCTCAACACCCCCTAGCTACAGCCATATAGACAGATCTGTCATTTACTGTGTAAACCACAATCACAAGAACTGTCAAGTGGCTGGTTATGAAAACAAAAAAATGGCGCACGTTGATGATGTCATTCTGGCATTACTTATGAGCACCAAACATAAACATACATTTGAAAGGATGAGGGGTAAATGTTCTGGAGGGGGACAGAACACCACTTCGTCCAGGCCTGTAGCAACTGGAAATTGGGAAGAATTAAAAAACTCACTTTCCAATTCAAAATGTTATGTAGTCATTTTAAAAAGTAAAAAGTAAAACTTATAGGCGTAATATAATCTAAGAGGAGGAAAGTGGAAAAAATAAATATTAACATGTCACAATTTCCAGTATTTCCATGCTATTAGCATTAAGGAATACATTTTGGGCAACTTAGCCTTTTTCTGACTTATCCAGACTGAGACCAGATGTTTGATACCATGTTCACCTCTGTATGTCCACTGGTTCAGTTCCTATGAGTAACATTTTGTGTTAGCTTAGCTTACCTTATCCTTAGCCTAGCAAAGTGAAAAAAATAAACATTATAGCAACACTGAAGCTGTCTTATTTACACAATTTATCATGTGTAACACGAGAGTCATTTTAGGAGAAGTCAGCGGGTAGGAACTATAGCAGTTATAGTTCCTACAATCTGACTTCTCCTAAAACAACTCACCTTCTGTATTTCACATACACAGGATACATTGTGTAAATAAAACAGCTTTGGAGTTGCTGTAAGGTTTATTTTTTCATTTTGATGGAACTAGGCTAATGACTCCTGTAGACTTCAAGTCTTTATGCTAACATGAAATACTACCCATAGGAACCGAGCCAGTGGACGTACAGAGGTGACAATGGTATGGAACATCTTGTCTCAGTCTGGGTAAGTCAGATAAAGGGTATTATGCCTCAATCTTGGGAGTATTCCTTTAACATTTTCATTTCTTGCAACTGAAACAGGTTATAACTGGTGTTTTGTTTGTCATGCTAATAAAGCACCTTTCAGCTGAAAACTGAACTGACTAAAGATGGTCGTGTGTGTGTGTGTGTGTGTGTGTGTGTGTGTGTTAGCGTATCACTAACAGGCCTGCCCCTTACACCCATATCAGTGTCTTATCCAGTGCCTTTGGAAGCTGCACAGTCAGTGTCCCTCTATAAGACTCAACGTGACGTTGAACACTGAACACAACTTCCATCCATACAGCAGATATAAGAGAACAAGATGTAGCCAACCCACCAGGCAGGATCACTGCTGTGGTTGAGGTGCTCACAGTCGGATTAGCAGAGCAACAATGCACAGCTTGTTCACTGGGATCTGTGTACGAGTGTGTGGATGTGTCTTTGTATGTCTGTCTGTGTGTGTGTGTGTGTGTGTGTGTGTGTGTGTGTGTGTGTGTGTGTGTGTGTTTGCTTTAAGGTGCTCTCTTTCCTCCAGGAGCTGTCCGTCTGCAGGTCTATCTGATTACACCAGCTAACTAAAGGCCTCCTGTGTGATTACACACTGCCTTCCCTCTCCGTCTCATTACTACATTCCTCACACATACACACCCGCCCCCACACACACAATCAAGGTAAACACACGTGCACGTATACAGGCTTATATTGTATCTTCGAATCGGTGCACATGAAGCTAAATAATAGTATAATTACTGATACTGAACTTTGTTTTGTTTTGTTTTTTAAACAAAGCTCATCAAGAAACTCTGAGAAGTCAAAGTATAGCCTACATCATTTCACACTCTTTTATGAAGCAACAAGTGGCCCAAGAAGAAAGCAGAAGCATAAGAATCCAACTTGAAACAGAAGAGTGACTAAGCAACCACTTTTACAGTACAAAATAGCATCCTGTGGCCAAATGTTGATTCATATCTCCTCAAAAGTACATTTTGGGATTTTGGGTGACCTTAGATATAACCCTTAACTGCAAATGATAATAATATTAGATCATTTTTCTCTCCCAGAAACTATATTTCTCATCCTATAAGACAATACATTAATGGCTGATTCTTACATGTGAATCTAGTTTATGCTATGCCACACTACAGAACATTATATGATGAAAGCTCTTGTAGCATGTTTCCCATTTTAACATGCTAAAAGTGAAAAAAGAAATTTGCTGTGGGATTAAATGGAAGGAGGATGAAAGATCGACCAACTCAATTCAAAGTGACTGATGACAGGGAAACTTCTTCACAATATCACAATGCAACAGCACCACCCACTGTTGTGCAAATGTAAGTCCAGCAAGAGGTGACAAAACACAGATGAACATTTTAGAGCACTCACTTACAATTGTGTTAAAAGCATTGCCATCCAAAGAATCTCCCAGAACATTAATGGCAACCAAAGCAACCTGAAATTATAAACAAATGTTGGTGAGGTGGTGGAATGAAACAAATGTGAGAGAAAATGTTCAAATGAGTGTGGAAGTTTATGACAAATCAATCAAGTAAAAATCAGAGCATGTGAAAAAACGATGATTAATAACTTGTTACAATAATCCTAACAGTTTGGCAGTTTGATTTGCAGGTTTCAGAAGACTGTCTTGGAATCTATTTTAAACAAAGATGTCCAATTGTGTTAAAGGATAATTCTGGTAATTTTGAACCTCTGCCTTATTTTCACAGTTCTTGCCATCATGGTGACTGAATGTATTCAAAATTTCAGTATTCACAGGCAGCGCTGCTCTGAGGGCCAATGAGTTAACAGTGACCGTCACGTCCCCTATGATACAGGTTACCCTGGGTGTGACTGTTTTTTTGTAAGTGTAATGTGCGGTGTCTGAGACATTGCTGCTTGAAACCTGGGGACTTTCTGGCCTGCAGTGGGAAAATCTTTCTTTTTTATTTTGTGAATACTGGATATCAATGTAAACACACATCATTCCCCAAAGAGACGTCAAATTTGACCTAGAATTGTCCAAGATACTGAGCATGAAGCTTATAGTCCTGTTAGCCTGTTAGTGGCGCTGCAGTGGGCCAATCAGTTTCATTTTGTAAAAACCAGATCTCAATATACCCCCTACCCCAACATGCATCAAAACCGGCCCTGCAGAGGTGGGCCAATCAGTTTCATTTTGTGGATGCTTGATGTAAAAATGTAAAAACGCATCATTCCCCAAAATGTCACCAGATTTGACCCAACAGTGTCCAGCAGAACCAGCAGATACTGAGAGTGAAGCTTAGGGCTTTGTCAGCATGGTGGTTGAGCTGTTGTGAGCCAGTCAAGTTTATATTAAACATGCCAGATCTCAGTATCCATCAGTCCACCATTCCCTCAAGTTTTATCCAAAATGGAACAGCAGAGGCTGAGAAATCACATGTGACAGACAGACGGACAGACAGAGTCCAATCTGTAGTGCTTTCCACGATCTCTGATCGCTCGGGACAACAATCGAAGCCCCTTTCAACACAGTAAAACATGTCTGGGTACAGTTGTGTTTCAATAACCACTGGACAGCATTTCAGTTCTAATAGTCTTTTGCATTCTTTTTTGCATTGCTCACACTTGTTCTTAAGCTGCTAGGCCTCAACGTGATTATGGCAGAGGCTGAAGAACAGGAGTCCACTGCATCATCCAAAATCATTTGCATTTAGGAATTTAAAAACAAAGCAGGCTCAGCGGTTACAGCTGCTGCCTCAAAGCGATGCTGTCCTAGGCTTGAATCTCGGCCCTGGTCTTTTCTGTATAGATTTTGCATGCTCTCACCAGAGCCCATAAATTGCTTTTAGGAGTGTCCGTCTATATGTTCATTGTATTAGTGTGAGTATAAATCAAAACTTAAAACCATAAACTGCAACACAGGCAGATTCCCTGCCGTGTTTCCTGTTCATGTTGACACACTGCAGTTTGTGCCACCTTCTAATTATCCCTAAGAGGTGGACATGAACATTTTTTCCCCAGACAGCATTCTGTATTTACAGTAAATCGGACAAGACACACAATCAGAGTGATGTGAATGGTGCGCTTGTGAATTATCAAATCCTGGAACATAATAAAGTTTCATACATAATCAAAAATCAGATGTAGGTAGCTCCAGATATGCTGTGATTGTACTGAAAGGGCATGTCCTATTCACTCTTTGAATTTCTTAAATATAGCACTGGCCCTGTGGGTGTGTACATCTTAGAGTTATGTATATCTCTATGGTCTGCCGTGAAGTAAATGACTGCAATTTGAACACAATCAATCATCATTATTGCAAGAACTAAATATAATAAAAAATAAATAAATAAGCGGTTGAAAATAAGCAGAATTACCCTTTAAGCAAAGCATTTCATATTCATAACACACTACTAACCCTGTTACATATTAATCTAAGAGTGGACATGAAACAAAATGAGATGTCTAGTAACTGCACTTACTGGTCGTAGTTCTTCAGGCACTGCAATTCAATATTTTATGTTAAGACTTTTAAAGACTTTTAAGGACGCGCACATATCTTGTTTTATTTATTTCAAAGAATCTCAGAATATATCAGTTTTTATGTTCTGTCACCACAGATATCAGACAAATTTAGTTTTAAATACATGATTTGACATTATCTCAGGTTCCAGGTCTGAACACCATCATACTGACAATGTGGTATATGATGTGAGAGGCGGACACTGCCCTGTACTTGTGTGGGATACAAGGCTGATGGCAAGCTAAAGTATAGAGCATTGTTACCAAAAATCACATGTAAAATAAATATACATAAACTAAGAACTGTAGACATGTATCACATATGGGATGTTTTCAGGATATTTACTATAGAGGATTAGCCCTAAATCATGTCCTCCAATGACCTCACATAATCTGTAACAGTGGTCTGGTTGGGGGGGGGG
>OMLF01012863.1:0-17110 GCA_900302615.1 Holocentrus rufus | reverse complement strand
TGAAGTGTGTTCATTGGTGGGTGATGGGTGTGCTCTGTGTGTCCAGGAGGGTATTTCAGAAAGCGGGATTAGCAAGTAAGCCGGATCACTTTAAAAAAAAATGTTATGTAACATCTTCTGAAATCTTTACATTATTGCATTATTACATTATTTATTACATTGTTAGTCGTCAACATGAATGACTGACACATATTCCTTAAGGTGCTATTCACGTTTTGTCTTATAAATTCAACTCAGTATCACCAGGATATAGCAAAATCTTTTTTCACAGTTATCTGGCTAATTTGCTAATCCAGCTTTGTGAAACACACTGCAGTTAATGCAACTCATGGCCAACTGGTTGTTTTTTCATATTTTTATCTAAATTGATTTAATTTAATTGTGGTACTTCAGGTTGTGGTGTCTTTGTGTTTTATTCTGTGTAAAGCACTTTGTAAACTTTGTTTTGTGAGTAAAGGTATTATCCTACAGAGTACCTGATTGTAGAGGTTGTGGCGATTGACGTGGTTTCTGTGGAAGGTTATTCTCAGGTACAGTCCGATGGCATCTACATGGACGGACTTCAGCTCCCGGGCTTTGAAGCCTGTCTTCTCATTGTCTGATAAACAGACATACCTGTTGAAAGAGTAATAAAATATCTTTACTTAAATTGCTTTTTTTAAACAGAAGTTACAGAAGTAGATTTATATACATACTATGTCAAACTTTTTTTGTCAGGGATAACACAATAAAATAAAGATAATTACATGAATAGGCACGCTAGGCAGTGGCCAATGTAAAATGTGAGTTAAACAGAAAAAAACAAAAGATAAAAAAAATCCATAAAAAATCCATATACATAAAATCACAAAAACCTGTTTACACACAACAAAAAAATATTGCAGCAATCTATAACATTTATGATCCATGTCCATATATAATCTCAGTACCACTGTAGTGTTTATCAGGGTCTAGCAATATTATATTCAACTTGGATTATTATACTCCTCCAGTTTCTTGGCTCTCAACCTGCAGACTGAATTAACTGTTAAGCTGCTATTCTCATGTCCTGGGTTTTATTCAACAGCACTAGGGCTGCACGATATATCGTTTGAGCATCGTCATCGCAATGTACGTGTGCATGATAGTCACACTGCAGAGCCTGCGATGTAGGAGGCGAATGAACTCATCTAATTTCAAGGGTAGCTGACTGACACACACTGCATGTAGACTCTGTGTGTGCTGTGCAGCGATCGTTCTTTACTCAGTTGCCAAGCAGACTACCCTGCCAGCTGCCAATCAAAATCAGAGAGGAGGAAACCATGCAACTGCACATGGAGTGAGTCGCTGGCGCTGCCGGTAAAAACACCAACACAATGAACAAGAGAAAACCACCGAAAAAGACTTGTTGCCAAAGAGAAAAGCAACATCAGTTATGCACAGCTCATCCTGCAGTCTCACCCCAGCCTACGGAACTGCCCGGGGGGCCCAGGGGTGCTGGCGTCAGGGAGGGTGTCTCCGATGTGGAACTCCACCTTGGTTGGGATGAGGTACTGGTGGGCCAGCAGCTGCAGCTTCCTCACCCTGCAGCGCTCCACCAGCTGGACAGTGATCTGCTGAGGGTAGGAGCACAACCTGGAGAGGACACAAACATGACCTTACAGGAGAGGCCTGCATGCTGCATTGTTGTTTTGCTGGCAGGGTGGGGGGAATCGAAACACCATGTCACAATCCCTGCATCCCTGATTTCTGACCACTAGATGGTGTCAAGAGCACAAACCCTGTTTGTAAATACAGAAAGCTGCTCCTCCTTTCCTTCGTACAACTGGATCACTTGTAGAAACCAAAAGTAAAGAGGGAAAAAGATTTTTATGTTGAAAATGAGGTACACATTTTACTACTACTTTACTTGGATTATTAGATGTCCCACAGTTTCACATTCATAAATGTGAAAATGCAGACTCTCAGCTACAAGGTTAGTTTTGAAAGAACTGTTTCTGTCTGTGAAGATGATAGCAATTAGGGGGTGAAGTGGAGGGCAGAGGAAGAGCCTATCGTCAGGCTGATACAGAATTGGAACGCTCAAATCAGGCAATAACAAGCTGGATATAAATTGTATGGCAGAAAGAGACCTGCAAATGACAACTCTCACATTGCAAGGGATCATTTTACTGCATAAAAATGCACATAATATTGCTTGAAGTAGCTTTAATAATTAACCACAATATTTATGTACCTGGTGGATCTCCAGCCACTGACACAGGGTGCATGGACCATCAGCTCCTTGGCACTGAAGCTGTCCTCATGTCCAGAGGAGCTGGCCACGATGAATCCAATCTTTTTGGGCATCCCTCTGATCGACACTGACAAAACACAGACAAAGCCACATGAGTAGGTCTGATTTTCACTTAATAGCGTACATGCATTGCTATATGAATCAGTGACATTCTATTTTCTCACACTACAATAGAAGTCAGGCTTGCAGCAAAAAGGATGTTAACTCAGACATTTTAATATATGAAACTATTGAGAATAGGCTGCTGTGGTGCACTGAAAGATTCAAGCTCCAAGTGCAATGTCGCCAAAATTCATGTCTTTGCCACACTGCAGTATTACACTCAGCTCGGCTGACTTACAAAAGTCTGTGTATACATGGTGTAGAGCTTGTGTGAATGTACAGTTTCTCACAACATCCCCTTTTGTAATAAACACCAATTCCTGAGTAAAGAGCTGTGCGTGCACTGTTTTTGTGTAGTGCCTACTAACCCACAAAACAGGGACTATAAGCAATGCCATCATAATTCTACAGGATTTACAGTAGAGGCCGCACGATTCACCAGCCACATAATCTAAGTATTACAGGTTAATTCACTGTTACAATATGCTGTTGGATGACACCCGCCATTTATTTTGACATTATTTTACCAGCTGTTATTTCAGCGCACAAATGAAGATGTACAACAAGCTACAACGTTAAAAATGTATATATTTTTTTAGATGTTCTTGCCTTAATTTAGCGCCGTGCTGGTATCGGTAGAGTCTACTATTCAATTCGGCATAAATGAGCAGTTTCCATTAATCTCAGCTGGTTTGCACCGCTGTATGTTGTGTATTTTAATGTGTAAAGCCTGTGGGAATAACAGGCTGAGCATCAGTAAAAGTTTACCTTTTATTGAAATAAGTACATGCTTGGCGTGTGAGGTACGGCGAACGGACTGTGGGTCTTAACGAGGTCTCACGTCATGTTAAATACGCGATGTAAGCTGGCGGGTAAGAAAGACAAGATGAAAAGTTCATAGCTGCTATCCAACAGATTATGGCCTTGTGTTGTCTCCAAACAAGAGAACAGAAGGTGTCCTGCAGAGTGCCGAAAGCCCCTGCTAAATTGAGAATGACAGACCATCGCATTAGCCACCTAACGTTATTCAGCCAGCTAGCTGGTTTTGAACTTACTGTATTCGAGAGGTATTTTGTTGACCAGCGGAACTGTAACAAATGTAGTGACAAGTGACATGCATTATAACACCCTGTCATTGGTCCGCGGTTTAAAGTGGGAAAAAAAAGTTTGACTGCACTTATTTCGGACTAATAATCTTACCACGAACATCACCGGGAGGTTGACAGGTCGTAGCTCCATCCTATCTCCATAACCACGGTTGACAACAACCAGCGCGGACATGCGCAGAGGAATTATTGTCGTCAGTCGCGAGTGTTTGTGGTCAATGAAGTCTTCCACATGTGAAAATAGTTTTCGACATCAACTGCCATTTCGCAATTACACCACATATTAGGGCCAGTATACTTTGTGTATGACCATATCAGTAAGATTTACAAAAAATACGGTTTTGAAAATATTTTAAGAACTTCTTCCTTGTGGTTTGCAAGGTTTGGGGTACTAAACAATACCGGAAGTTTAGGCTATTTCCCTAATTTCCCTTCAAAATGAGAGCGTCACTAAAAATAAAATCTGACTTGTACAAAACAAAACCGTATACTATAGTACAATGAAATTATTACAGCAAATAAGAAGTGAAAAAGCCTATTTAATGATATAACCTAGCGAAAGACAGTCTCATTGGGAAGTTAGATTAAGCCTAACATAATTATTGAATGACTTAAACGCTTAAACGTTTGTTGACCTGGCAACAGTAAGTTTCATTTGCAACCTGCAACTGGAAATGTAAGTTTCATTGTGTGACGCCAGCTAGCAAGAAAACATCATCCATCCATTCTTAAATACATTCTCTCTTTTCACTTCACTACTGTGCTGCAGTCGTCATCAACATCCCTTATGTTGAAATGTGTGACCGGAAGTTATATTTTGTCTTGCCCTGGCTAACCTGACAAGTGGCGTGGAGAAGCATGGATGACAGCAAAGAATGGCCAGAAATAGAGAAAGCAGCGAAAGAGAGGAGACGTGAGCTAGTTTTACAGGGTCCTGTGGTCGACAGCAGAGTTTCCTCTAATGGGGGCCTCAGCTCTGCCATCTATTCCCTCACACTGCTGAATTATCTGGAAGTTAGCCAGTGTCCGAGCTTGACAGAGATCCACGACGACATCAAACATCTGACAAACCTTCAAAGCCTCATCCTTTGCAGGAACAAGCTCGCCTCCATCCCGAAAGTCATCGGTAGTCTGGGCTCCCTGAAAGTCCTGGACCTTTCAGTCAACAATCTCAAGGCTTTACCGGAGGAAATCGTTAATCTAGGGGAACTCAACACACTCAATGTGAGCTGCAATAGCCTGGAGTCCCTGCCAGAGGGACTGAGCCAGTGCCCCAAGCTCTCCAACATCAACATCTCCAAGAATCACATCACTGGATTCCCCGCTGACTTCTACTCGGACCGGCTGGATCTGCTCAGCACCGTGATCGCCTCTGACAACTCCATTCAAGAGCTGAGTGGGGATGTTCACAAGTTGTCTGCTCTGAAGGTAGGCCGAACCTTTTCCCAGACTCCATTCAGACATATAAAATGTTTGAAATGTTACACAATTTCGGCACACGTGCATACAAGATAGAACATCATTTACTGTCTTTTCTGAATAAACAGAGTCTGCTCTTTTATTCGGCATACAGTTAACACACCAAGAAGCAGTTTCAAATACAGTTTATCACAGTTTCACCTTTTGACTCTAGGGTGGTTGCTAATTCTTGTGTACGGAATCCCCCTAGGGTCACATGGTAGGAAAAAAAACATGTATAATATAATGTGGCCAGTGGTTAAGAGGATACACAGTTCTACACGCCAGATGAATGAAATCTGAAACCACTAAGGAGAAAAATCCACTAGAGATTTTACGATAGGAAAGGGCTTCTATATAGACTTCAACTGTTTGCTTGGTCTTTGTTTTCCATTATAATAATGACAAAAACTATATTGACTTAAGAGTATATGGAGAATGCCACACCGCCCATGGCTTAGTCCTCCTCATGTCTGTCTCCTCACTCAGATGTTGGACCTGTCCAACAACATGCTGAGCGAGATCCCAGCCGAGCTGAGCGACTGCCCCAAACTTAAAGAGATCAACTTCAAAGGCAACAAGTTCAAAGACAAGCGTCTGGAGAAGATGGTCAACGGCTGTCAGACCAAGTCCATACTGGACTACATTCGCGCTGGCGGCAGAGGGAAAGGAAAAGGAAGACAAGGGGATGATGGAGATGATGCAGAGGCAGGACGAAATGCAGACAAGAAGAAGAGGGACAACAAGAAGAAAAAGAAAAAGGTGGAAGAATCAGATGAGGTAGAGGAATTAAATAAAATGGTGGTGAAGGTTCTTCATGTTTCCGATGCCGCCACAGCCCTCACAGTCAAAGTGAGCGGGGAGGTGAAGGATGTTCGGCCCTACTTGGTGTGTTGCATGGTCAGGGGCATGAACCTGAAGCCTGGGAATGCTCTCAAGAGGTTTCTCATGGCCCAGGTAAGATTACAACCTTCACAAGGCACTGCACTTACATCTGGTGTTGGTGGTGTATAACACAAGAGTGTAATCACATGTGCCGTGCTCACCAAAACAATAACACTTATTTTTCTAGACCAAGCTTCACGAGGATTTATGTGGGAGAAGAACCACTGCCACCATCGCAACTCATGACACGCAGTTTCTCAAGGGTCCTTTGGTGTATGATGCCAAACCACCTGCGCAGCTTAAGGTATCTGCCACCTGTTCTCCCAACAATTTAAAGTAATATTCCAACATTTTGGGCAAAATACCCTTTTTCCGACTTACCCAGACTGAGACAAGATGTTCAATACCATTTTCACCTCTGTACGTCCACTGCTTCAGTTCCCATGGGTAGATTTTGGTGTTAGCTTAGCATAAAGGAACTATAGCCAACCAATCAGCGGTTATAGTTCCTGTAAATATAATATATAATTCCAAGACATGGATTTCATACACATGATAAATTGTGTAAATAAGACAGCTTCAGAGTTGCTGTAAGTTTCATTTTTTTTTACATTGACTGAGCTAAGTTACACCAAACACCAACAAATTGTAAATCTATCCACCCCCCAAAAGCTGAAATATTTCTATTTTAAAATTCAAAACAGCTGTCAACCAACCAGGCATGGCGTCTTTTTGCATTTGAAAGTACTAATTACATTAAACGTACCTTTTTAAGTTGCTTACATTTGGCTTTAAAACACTGTAAAATGTTTTGGCTTCATGATGTCCATCAGCCCTGTCACACAAACCTAAGTAGGACTAGAGTTGTTTTCATTTTCCTGTTTGTTTCATGTGTTGTATGTTTCATTCAGATTCTCGCTGGAAAACTCTTGAAGGGCCTCAAATTTGATTTGATCCAACTGTTTTTTAGATCGTGCCGCTGGGTCGTAAGGAGGTGACAGCTGTTGAGCTGATGAGGCAGCTTCAGCTGGAGGCTGACGAGCAGAGGAAGCAGAAGAAGAGGCAAAATGTCTCAGGCCTCCACAAGTCAGTACAACACATATCTCTCACACAAAACCGTAATTTTGTGTCATTGTGTCGGGGGTGGTGGGGACTTTTGAAGGTTGCTGCTTATTATAGGCAGGAATCAAGGTGATAAATTAGAAATCAGAAATTGCTCGGACAGAGGAAGTCATTTAGTTTGTGAAACTTTCTTTTGATTTGCAAAATATAAAAAAGACCAACTCAAAATATGCACAAAAGTATGCACAAACTGGTTACAGTAAGCTCGAGGTGATGCTTATGAAGTAACAATTACATTTTAGCTGTACTGCAAGTGTGCGATGATGATTATATTGAGAGCGTGATCAATACAATGTGCAAAAAGGGGATGGACACTGTATGGGGAAACTGTAAAGTCAATGGCGTGATATTTAATTGAATCCAGTTTCTTATATTTGTCTGATAATAGTCATATTGTAAGAAATGTTGCACACACTTCAAGTGAAGTGTTATTGAAAAGCATCAGAACAAAACCAGAGACACCTTTCAAGAGGAGATGTTCCACCTACAAGAATATGAATTCACCTCCAGGGGGCGACTTTGACAGGTAAAACTGGGCTTAACAGACTAGAATGAGTCTTCATGCTCTATGGCAGCAGTTTTAAAAGTTCCAGACTGCCATGTTGGCTTATATGTTAAGCCATGGACCCCCATTTGAAGCAACCAAACCAAAATACATGTCTCTTAAGAAAAATGAAACAAAATAGTGTCAGATCATTGTCGTCTTTATTACTCAAACTGAGAAAAATTATTTCGATTTCAAAGATGATAAAGCAACACCACTTCCCTTCAGCGTAGGGATTTGCAGTGTTAATTGAAAATTGTTTGTCTTCATATTCTTGTAGAATTTGCACGTGATCTTGGCATCTTGTCTTCACCCTGTGAGGTTGAGTGAAAAAACACTGATAAGTTACACTTTAATCGTCATTCCTTAGAAGCATGTTTATACGAGTCACATTGTATGCTTGCCTTAGTGGAATGAACTTCAGAAAATGTCTCCACCTTTGCTGTCCTGAATGATTTTGACAAGGCAGTGTCCTCAGCTTGTTTATGCAGCCGTCTTGACATCTTCACAATCAAAGTAGAGGTCTCCTTCGCTGTGAAGAAATCTGCCGATGAAACACACTGCACGGTCTGCTGGCTAAGTATTGCCAGATCATTGTCATGGTGATCTGACAATTCTTGGCCAAATTGAAATGCTTTATTTGGCTTGGAAAGAGAGAACTAAAGAAACGCTACTTCCCTTGAGTGGAAGGACTTGCGTTCTTCAGTGAAATGTCCTCTCTGTCGTGAAAGTCTTGAAGGATTTGCAGTGATCTTGGCCTCTTCGCCCTAAGAGGTTGAGGACAGCGATCAACAGTGATAAGTAACATATTGGCTTTGTCATTCATTTAAAAAATAAATATATAAATAAATAAATAAAAGAAAGCATAACTTTGTGACTAAACTTCATAACAACAAATTGTCCAATAGTGCAGTGTTATCAGTGCCATGCTATATATAAAAAAAGTAAAAAAAAAAAAAAAAAGTAAAGTAAAAGATGAATCAGTAACACATCTGAAAACAGTAACAAGTATGGTAATGGAATGCATTTATAGACGACTAGATGACCACTCCTGTACCAGTTAAAACCTGAAACACTTGCAAGCTGCTTAGAGTCCTCCATTTTCTTGGAAAAAATTGAAATTGAAATTGCGTCAGTTTGATGTCTGAATATCCAGTATATTTCTAACTTTACCGCAGTAGCTTAAGCAGTTACGTCTACTGAACAATATAATTACAGCGCCAAATAATCATTGTAAATTAGTTTTTGGTAACCAAGTCTGTCGTGATAACCTATAACAAAAATGGATCTTATTCAGTTGAAACCTGGTTGAGACAGTAGCCCACGGACGATGCTACAGTCTCCATCCGCTTGTAACTTCATTTAGAGAAATCTTGTCGAGTCATTTTGGTTCCTCCAGCCCTCCAGAACTTAACAATGAACTGCAGATACATGACAAGCCTATAGTAATATCACAGAGATAAGTTATTATTAAGTGCTATAAACTCACTACTGGCTAACAGACAATTTAAAATCTTGTAGGAATAATTTAATTGTATAGTGAAACAGTAGGAGGTTAAAATGTTTTATCACAGTAATACTAAAAAGGGTAAGATCACTGTAGTCTTATTCAGTAATGGACACACACTAAGTCCCTTTTGGAATATTACAGGGACACTAAATATTTTTCATTATAGCCTAGGGATGACACCGGGCCATGAATTCACATATAATGAGTCCATATGACAAGTGCTAACTGGTGTGGATAAACACAAAGGTGTGGATCAGCATGGAGCCACACAATGCCACACGTATAAGAAATACAGCTAATGTTTTAATAAATACCAAATGTAATGAAAATGATTTTTGTGAGTTAAATGATGTTAAGGACCGACCACAGGCTACACTCCATACTCAAAAATCTGTATCATATTCCCATTGTAATCCTGTAATTTCTAAACTTATACAAAACCTATAATATCACTATGATATTATCCTCTTTTGCTTAGTCCCAGATATGTTCCATTTGCCTTCATATGAGGAAAAAGTCACATCAGCCCCCTTCAAATAAATCTATTGATAATAGCCTTGGCTGAACCAACAACAGTCACACTTCAAAAGAGTAAGACACAGGTGTTACTCATGACATTAATGAAGGTTCTGTAGAGCCAGGGTTCTGCTATTGTTCATGCTGGCTCACTGGAAGGACTCTGCTACACTTAAGTGGAGTAGAAGGTTCATTAATGTTATTAGTAACACCTGTGTTTCCCTGCAGTTTCATGTCAAAATATCTGCTGTGAAAAGGGTGTATTACTTGTTGCTTACTACACTTGCTTTGAAGGGACTGCAACTGAATTTTGTAGCTCTCACTTTTATAGCTAACTCAAATGAATACACCAGACAGCAAGTCAATTATCTCCTGAGCTGTTTTCTTTCCTCCTGTAACACATGAGGGCAGTATGAGAGTTGGAAAATACCAAGATGCCTCACAGCAGCTGGATGTATATTGGTTACACTTCAATTTACCTTAATTTGGAATATGTTGGTATATAGTAGTTGGCAAGGGCCTTATCATCACTATTTATAAACCTTTGAGCTTCAACATTAACTATTTAGCTTAGTTTTAGAAGCCAGAGGTTTTCTGTAACATCGTGGCACTCACAGGGATTATAAGCATTACGAGATAATTAAAAGCTCATGGTGAGTATATGATAATTATTTTATTCTGCGTTGTGATTTGATAAACACAACATGCAAAAAATGTGCAGGCTCAATACTTACTTACCATTCATTAACATAACATTACACCCCCGACTGACCACATATGCCAACAGCCTTGCCTTTATTGTTGCGGGAAATGTCATTATAATTTCTTTTTGTTATGTTTTGTTTTTGTAAAATTTGGCAGCAGCATCAATAGTCTATATTGTTGTATTTTTTGTCATGCAGATACCTGCAGCTACTGAATGGAAAAGCACTCTACCCCTGCCTATTGGATGCCGATGGACATGTGATCTCATTTCCACCAATCACCAACAGTGAGAAAACAAAGGTGTGTGTGTGCATGCGTGCGTTTGATCTGTTTGATGTTAATCTGACCACAGACAGTTGTCTTTCTCACAGGTCACTGCTTAAGTCGTTCTCAGCAATTAAGCAGCCAAATGTGAAATTTAATCTGAGCAAGACTTACATAAGATTGTAAACACCCCAGTGTACTTTTCATAGCACTCTGTAGACTGATTGACACAGGTAACAAATGGAAATTGTTTTATTGCTATTCTGGAAACAACCACTTCCTACTTATCATAGTTGTTTCCTCAGATAAGACAGGATGTCAGATGAAGTGCTGAGATTTGGACGGCCAGGATATAGTTGAGCTGATGTTGACAAAAATATGCAAGTCTTTGCAAGTTTTCCTTATGCTGATAATGTTGTCTGTGTCCCCCGGACATTTCTGTTGGCACATATTCACATATTTGTGTTCTGTAGATCAGGAAGACAACCACAGAGCTGTTCTTGGAGGTGACGAGCTCGACCAGCCTGCAGACCTGCAAAGACGTCATGGATGCTCTCATTCTAGTAAGCCTCAGTGTTTCTCTGCTCACTTACAGATCCATCTGTGATCATCTTGAGATCCATCTGTGATCAGCTCTTCTTGAAATACTTAAAGAAAATGATTCTCTACATTGCCAATAGTCTCAGAGCCATATATGGAGTTGATATTGGCTTCTTATTCAAAATCAGATCTGGTCAGTTCATTATTGTCCACCTCTGATATGATGGGTATTATCTAGTTTGACTGATTATTCATGGTTGTCTGTGGGAGCCCCTTAACCTGAATTGATTGTAATGCCAAATCTTAACTCCACACATTTCACACATGTACATGATTATGTTTTACTATCATTATCATTATTAGTTTCAAGTGGAGGTACAGTTATAAAAATGGTATCAAACATCTTGTCTCAGTCTGGGTTGGAAAAAATGGTATTTTGTCCAAAACGTTGGGGCATTCCTTTTCAATTTCAAAAACCTGTTTGAATCCAAAAATGTACTGTTTGTGTCAGCCCTCATCAGTCCCATCAGTGTAATCCAAGCTTCAGTGTCACAGATTCAGATTCCTCGCAAAAGGAACTCTCGGTTTCCACATGACTTCAGATTCCAACCCAACACACGCTCGCACACACCAGCGCTCCTGTCAGTGGAAGAAATGAGCTCACCACGGCAGGCCAAGCCGGCGCGGCGGTGTACAGTGTCACCGACTGAAACACACACCTCACAATACTGCCACTGCAACTCTAGAGCTGTGGCCAGCCTCCGGCGCATTGTTGCACACACTGTTGACGTGTTTGGGTGACATATATACGTCTAAACAAACGGAAGGAGAGGAATATTATCTGGACTAAATAACCATTTTGGTTTGACTGGAGGAGGATGCAGTTTTAGGGGTTATTTTGTCACATCTTGAGGTTTATTGTCAAAATTGTATTCTGTTTTTAATCGACCAATGTAAGATGGTCCGCACACCCCACACAGCAGTGCTAAGCAATAAGCTGGTCAAGAAAATCACTGACAACAACACAGTGACAACAACAATAACAACTTCACACCAGCACCGAGGAAGCAGTCTATCACAACTGCCAAGTAACACCATCTTAATTGCTTGTCCCAGTTGAATCGAACTTTAATTAAATTACTGGGAAGTGAGATTAGATGGAGTGGCCGAAGAGCTCTTAAACAGACAACGTGACTTGAAATCGCCACCTCAGGTTTAGGTTTGCAGGACGCATTTCCTGCTCTGAAGAACTCCCATATTAATGCAATGTCAGAGACGGATCAGGTACCCTCAGTGCTGAATATTTTATCAACACAATAAACATGGGGATTCATCTGGAAGTCTGCCATGGTTGAGTCAGATACATCGAAGGCATTAAAGGAGAAAAGTTGGCTAGATCCATCATGACAAATGTCACACAGTGAATCAGATATGGTCCAGTTAGTATCATCCATCTCTGGTATTATGGGTATGAAGCAGTTTTATTGTACACTCAATCAACTCTCCATTGATTATCTATAGGAAGCCTTTAACCTTACATTATTGTTAGGACATTTTGATTGGATTCCACACAGTAATAGTAGTCCATGTTTATCCTTGGTTTCGAGTTGTTGTTTTTTGTCATGAAAATGGTCATATTTGAAGATATTGAATATCATCTATTGGCAACATCAGTCCAAATATATTGTATCATGTTAGCTGCTGCTTTGATACCTCAAATGGTCATAATGTAATGTTAACTAGCATCTATTTCGTCTGTGAGAATTAGTCTACTCATAGAGCTAAGAGATTACTATAAACAAACCAGCAAATCACATGCAGACATTTGACAGGCGTTTCCCTGTTTCATGACAGAAAATGGCGGAGTTGAACAAATTCACAGCAGAACAGAAGGAGGAGGTTGGGTCGGACGGGGAAGGAGACGCACCTCCTGAACCGGCCGTTGACAGCGAGACCTCGAGCGAACTGATTGTCCAGCAGATTCGAACCGTCGACCAAGATGGGAATCTCAAGGTTGTCTACCCGTCAAAGACTGACCTCTCCAAAGACATCAATAACTTGACCATCATCTGGTAGCTGCACCTGCTAACTCCTGATGTTTACACTCACACACATCCTGCATCCTACACAAGTCCAACTGACATTTTGGGTAATTAATGCTGAATTTTGTTTTTGATAGATTTATCATCCAAAAATGAAGAATACTGTTCACTGTGGGAGCAAAGGAAAGGTGACCCTGAGATTGTTTGTGTGATTTATGAAACATCCTGCAAAAAATTAGTTTTTGATATAACCCTAACCCTAACTGTTAATAAGTGCTCAATGCTAATAAATGTTAAAAATTCAAATTAATTTACCAGTTGTCTCAACCACATACAGGCCTGTGTAAGTTCATAGTTTGACAGTTTTGATCCTGCTGGCGATTCCTGTGAACATGCTAATAATGACAAATTAAACATTTACATACACACAAAATGGTTTTTTGTATAATTATTTTGTATCAACTTCCAAACTGAAGGCAATTCTTATCTTTTGGCCAGTTTGTCTTCGTTTATTTGACATGTACTATGATGTGGACTCGTCACTAATCTGAAGTACTGTAGAATTTATATAATATTGTTGTGGTTTTTAATGTATTTTCATTTATCCTTTTAGTCATAGGAAAAAAAATCTGAGTCTCAACAATAAAATTTACTCAAGCAGCCAGATGGATAGGTAGTTTTCATTGTATCATAAAAAGCTCATACAGTGCTTTTTATTTTTACCCAAATATGAATTCCCAAAATTGGTAATACCAGAGTTCCTCGCTGTCTTTTGTTTTTGTCACGGGTTCTTTTCCCAAACCCCTCAAAAACTAGGCGTAGTCGAAAAACTGTGGTGATGTTGTGTTTTTTGGTTTTTGCTTTTTGACTACATTTTTATCACCACGCACGCATTATGCTGGTGTTAATGCGTTGGTTTTCACTAGGTTCATCAGGTAATCAGTATATCTTGGACTTGGACTATCCTCAGATTTTCCTTAGATTTTCTGTTAAAGTTTTGAGCAGGTAATGCTCTTTTGTCTGTTAAGCCTTGGTGATCATTGCTCTTCATGCTGACTGCACAAGTACCCATCACTTCCTGTGCACCGGACAAGTTTCCCCACAAAAATCATACCAGGCACAGTTTAGAACAGTGAATGGAAAAGCTGTCATGAACTGGATGTAAGGTGTCATCACTATTGTGTTACATCAGTCAGAACATGAACTTAGCAAAATGGACATTTATTTATTTGATAAGTATCATGCCATGGTATGTAAATGACGTTTGGAAGGCTTCCTTTGGAGGCTGTGTTCCAGGAAGCATGACTCTTTGTCAACTGTGAAAGAGCTTGAGTATTCACAGGTAAAGTAGAAAGCGTATGGGTACTGTTACAGATCAAGTGACTGCTCAGGGTTGTGTGTGTGTGTGTGTGTGTGGGAGGTGTCTTGAGAAAGACCGTATAAAAGAAAGTTGACAGTCAAGTGTGTTCATGTGCGTCAAAAATGGATGAGTTTGCCTGAGAAAACACGCAACAACCTGTGGAAGCTATGAAAGGTACGCGCAGAGTCCTTCAGAATAAACAGGCTTTGTCAGATTCAAAAAGGAATAGGAGGTCCACCCGATGGGGATTGAACATTAATGAGAGGAAAAGTCAGTGCTTGGAGATTAATGTCCAGCGGATTGACAGGCCGAGTGTTGTGGCGATCAAGACTGCGCAAACATCCACAAACTCTGAACCGGCTCCAAGGACAGCCAACCCTACGCATCTCCTGACTCAGTCAAGACACTTCATGGTTCAGACTAAACCAAGACAAGCTACTACAGCTGCAGTCAATCGCAACATCCCTTTACCACCTATCAGTGGATCAAGAATCATCTCTGCCAAGACAGGGCGCACTTCTGCACCATTATACGCAAGGGGGTCAGTCTTACCAAATGGAATACCCAATACCCAACTTTCAATTTCTAGTGTGATGAAAGAAAATGCAGTGTTCCATGTGGTGGTTGCCAATTGTGGGAAAGGAGTTCAGAGGTCTAATAAATCTAATAAAATAAGTGGTAATCTTACAGCACCAAATAAAGCGGTTCAACAGAATTCAGAAACTTGTTCCAGACGTATAAAAAGGACTCTTGGTGCCCAGCCAGCTGTGACATCGACTCCAGCAGCAATGGACCCTACAGTAAGGCAAATGAAGAATGACACCAGTGAGCCCAGTGCCAATGACAGCGGTGTGATGATGCCAGTCAGGATTAAACTTGATGCCAGTCTCTGCGGAGCAAGGCAACAAAGAGATCTCTGCTCTGATGATTCGGCTATTGAAACAGAATCTCAGTGCTCTGAAGACAAGGGTCACTCAAAGACTGGCAGAACCTCATTTTGCCTTGTTGAGAACAATGAGTACTACACGGACCAGAGGATCGCAGAATGGGTCCTGGAAGTCAACTCCAGTCTCTTCTCCATGTCAAACAATGGCAATGAACTGAATAGCTCAGATCCTGCAGAGGAGCAAGATGTGGCTACCATAAAGATTATCTACAATGGAGATTGATTCAAACAAATGAGTATAAATTTTGCTTTTGCAATGTTCACTGCAGGTAGACACACACATCAGCAGGTATAAAAGTACAGTATGGTCTTCAGTCACTGCAAAGAAAGCAGCGAAACATGACCACAAATGTGCTATCATATCATAAAAAGGCTCTGGAAGCTCTGGAACTTGTGTACGATTGAAGGTTACAAAGCCTTTGGGCGTTAGTTGGAGATACCATACTTATCTTAAGCTTTCATAAGTGTGTTGCAACATGGATAGGTGTTGTTTAACATCAGCCTTCTTCAAGTAAGATTTTTATGCCTCACAAACGCATCTGGGGTTGTAATATTTATTTCTTTAGAATTCAGTTCCTGGTCTTCAGGAGTACCTTTGGTTGTTAGGATACTTTAAGTGTTTCTAGTACCTTTGCTCTTTGAAGTTCAATCCAGACAGCATTGAGGCCCAATTACAATGGTGCAGTTTTATTGAAACAACAGAGAGTACAGATTAAATAGAGATTATTTACAAGCTTTTACAAACACAAATTCCTATGTTCTTGCAATGCTGAATGGTCTGAATAAACAATGCTGAATTTCACCCGGAACAGTAGATTTTGCATACAGTGCTTGCTATGTAAATCTTGAATTGTTGAACAGTTTTAAAATTTTATCTACCTGACTTACAATAATGAAGTTCCCTTCATTATTAAAAATGCTTCATTTCTGATTCCTCACATCAAAAGCTGCAACCCCAGTAATCTGTGCAATGTCTTTTCATTCAGCATTTCTTCACTGATCATTGCTCAGCGTTTCTTTTTGGTCAATTTTATGACAAACCACATTTTTAGTTTTTGGTTCATCCAAATGTCCATATGCAAGCTCTTTCCTTCTTGGCTGGGCTCCACAGTCAGCACCTATGGACGTAGTATCCAGTGACGTATCCTATGATGTAAATGGACACCAGTGCAGCCAAAGCTCCTGCTACCTTCACTGCTATCCCAGTGGTGCCGGTGCACACTCTGTTGTAGAGCCTTTAAATGGAAAAAAGGGGAGACAGAACCAGATCAAACATCTTTAGGATGGACCGCGGTCATTCCAAATTTGATGTCCCAGTTTCACCTTGTTAGCACATTTGCACAGTAGGTTGCTATTGTTGAGAGATGTATGTGGAAGACCTGCAAATACTCTTTTCTGCACTGTACAGATATAGGTTTTGATGACTGATAGTGATATTTTCACTGTTTTCATACCAAACCATTCCAAAACTGTAAAGTATTCAGTGTTTCCCCGGGCATTTTATTCTTAACAGTGTTGGAAAACACCCAAAACAGCATTTAGACTGTCATCGGATACTAAAACTCCAGGAAAGAAATCCAGGATCATAATAATAATAATAATAATAATAATAAACGCATTCGTGTGGATTCCAATCATGTCTCAGAATCCGTTCGGATGTTTCCCACAGATGGCGAATACAGTATTGATCAATTCTATAATAAATAGGTAATCAAACAGCAGGCGGCAGTGATGA
>OMLF01012862.1:25101-42590 GCA_900302615.1 Holocentrus rufus | reverse complement strand
AGCTGCTCCCCCATATTACTGCAAGCCATAATTATCATTATAAAATAAATAACAATGTCTGACAAGGACTGACAAGGAGTCACAGGTCAGTATCATCTTAGTTGTTCAAGCCTGATATGACTGACCACAAGTTAGCCTTTGCCTTGATTTTTTTAACATATGGAATGATTCAAATCTAAATAATTGTATGTTTTATTTCTCCAAGCTGCATAATTGAATCTTTAATAACAAGTCAAATTATGTTATTTAAAACTATACAAACTGGTTCTTAAAAGATAGCCAGAAATACATGGACTAGACCTTTTGTTGTTGTTGTTGTTTTTCTGCTTTTGACCTTCTTTTACAGACCCATATTTTCACTGAATAACTACTGAGGAAAGAGGGCCAGGTGTAAACAGTAACCAATTTGAATTCATATTAAATAAATCACCACTGTGAGCAAATGTGCCATCATCAGGGGTAAATGCACCAACAGTTTTGTTACTTCTTTCTAACCTGGACGTATTAATTTCATTTCAGAGTTACTCTGATTTTATCCCAAGTTAGCTGAGCCTTCCTGAGTTGAAGTGAGTGACATCACTTCAGTAACTAAAATCGGTGGTTTTCTCTTAATGAACTCATGGGGGCATGCATGCTAAAATGTTCAACTAACGAGACATATCACTTCAAGATTACAAAGAACTATTTCACAATCCACATATGTTTGTAATTTCTCCCTTATAAATATTAAAAGTTATTCCAAAAGTGCCATTTTAATAAAGGCAAACAACTAGATTTTACCTTTTGGATGTCCGATCAAGCCAATAAAATTCCACCTCTCTCTATTTTATTGTGTTTTTATTGCACTCCTCCTCACATTAAGGCATAGAATAAACAAACAAAAACACTCAGCTGTGATTTGATTTTGTAACGCCTTTTGTTCTTACCATGAAAACTGATGAGGTGAGTTAATAACTGAAAACATATTTTCATCCGTGCTCTTGGTGATATAACAGAATCTGGCAGGAGAGGGGAACACTCCGTCCAAAAGGAAAGATAACAAAGACACGGTGGGGAATGTCGTCAGACCTTTGCACAGTTTCAGTGGTCTATATCATAGGCAGGATATTTATTTATATATGTATATGTTTTTTTTCAGTATGTTTGAAAGTGTTACAGTCGGACATCTGGAACATTAATCATGGCAATCAAGCCTGAGAAATGTTTGGGTAAGATTTGTCTGACTCTCAAATTGAGGGCCAACAGTTAAGCTTTGGGAATAACCCTGTGGAGACTCAGACACCAAGTTTGGCCCGGAGAGAATAGGCCTGAATACTTCATCAACACTCCTCATTACTCAATGTGCCAAATGAGTTCACTGCAGACTGGACCTATTCATTATTTCTTTTGATGCACAATTGAACTGTAACACACTTATCATGTAATCTTGGGACGGGTTTGAATACGCTGGCTGTCATCTGAATAGAGGCCATCATTAATTAGAGATCATAGCTGCAAAGTTGTTGTCTGTTTTCTTTATTCTCTAAAACAAAAGATCTCACTGTCAAATGTGGTCTATCTTTTCTGGTTTGCATTCACTATAAGGAAGTATTTAAAAATTTGACCTTCAAGCTGAGGGGCTCAGGAAACAGGGTCTGAAGACCAAAGTGTTTATGACATGTATCCCAGTATTGTCCATATTTTCTTGGCAAGACTCCAATCATCAGCTAAAATGATCAGGGCCAACTTAATTAATGAGAGGGTAAGGGTGTAAAAAACAGTGCCCTTAATAGATTTCGGAAGTATTTTGATGAAGTATAAACTCAGGGGTTCTCCTGAGCACCTTAATCAGCTATGAAAGCAAACACATCTATCAGACTTAATTAACTTAACACAATTTGGCTCCCTTTGAATCAAAAGACTGCCTGATTGATTTGCAATGCTTCAGTTCCTCACAAACACTGTATCTGGGAGGAACTACTTGCTGAAGCAGATGAAGAGATATTTTATTCAATATCCTTTAGAATAAGCTCATCTGATCTGCTTCAGTTTACTACATTGCATTCTTTATTGCAAAACTACAAAAATGGAGATTTGTAATAAAATATGGATTAAAACTTCAATGCTAACCATTTCAAACTCCTACCTATTCTGCAACAAACATGCATGCTCTACGTTTTCACAGAGGAAGTTTCATAAAAAGCAAAAGCCATGGCTTTGCTCAGAGACAGAGATTTGTTAATGTCATCATAATAAGCGGTGCAGAAATGCCAACAATCCTGGCCCGAGTCCTGACCCTGAGTCTCACATTTTCTTCACTTCTCATAGAATTTGGGCTACATGGGCAGCAGGGTGGAGTACACATACAAAGAGAGCTGACCTGCTACATGATTTATACCTACTGACTGCCCCCAGCTGTTCCAATTGCCAGAGCCAAGACTAAGCATGCATAGCTGAATTGGCCAGTAAGAGAATTTTACACTTCCACAAAATATGGACAAATAATAAATAATGCCAACAGGATTTCCATCAAACATGAGAGAAAATTTGAGACAAAGATATCTAAACACAGTATGTTTAAGCACTGTGTATAATTTTCTGGTAGTTGAGCCAATGCACACAATTATATTGCATTAATGGTCAAGTCAGCAATTGTACTCATGAAAATTAAACTTTTTTTCCCACCAAACTAGAGTAATAATAGTCATCCACTAGTGATGTCCATGGGAAAATGAAAACATAAAAATGTTAATTAATGATTTATGCTGGCAGCAATAAAGTAGAACACCCTTTTTCACCCTTTTGACTGGGACAGCTTCTCTGAACAGCTAAGGGAAAGACTGATGTAAACTGTCAGATCCAACAGCCAACGCAAAAATATGACAGCCTTATTGTTAGAGTAATGAAGGCACACAAGTGAAGCGCGTCTGTTTCAAAATATTGTTTCATGCGTTTAGTGAGAGATGGACAGAGCTGTCTGGCTCAATGTGTGATAGAAACACAATGAGTCATTGTAGACAGGGGAGGGGAGAGAGAGTACACGTCGGGAGTTCACAGAGAAGGGAAGCTGCATTATTCTGAACCGCCTACCCAGTCTATAGTTGCACACTGACTGTGTCATGGGAACGACAGCGATTATTTGACACCTGTTGATCAAACACGCCTGTAGACAGGCTCTTTACAGTGCTGCTGAGCAAAAGACTGTTGTTGCTTTGACAGATTGTACTCACATGGGTTTTTGGTGAGCTCATTATTTTCAAAACCAGGCAGCAGACACTATGTTTGGTAGTCTTATTCTTAAATTTGGATTTGCTTTTGGTAACATCTATTTAATAATTCATTATTACCTAACTTTCTTCCTCTGTTTTGAGTTTTGGAAATACAGGTGTCCTTCAGCTGCTTGACCTAGATTTAGATCTAGCAGCACAATCCAAAACAAATGTTAACACTAGATGCATCCCCACTACAGAAAGTCAAAACATGAAACTGGAGACATATGGGGCTTCTGTTGACCGAAATAAGCTTCCAGAGAAAAGAATATACAGCCTTGCCCAAATAATGGTATCTCTTTTTGGCTGTTTTCTACCTTTTTTATACAGAATTTGTAGATTTTATTGGCAAATTAGAGTGTAGAAATGGCGTTAGTATTGTCAGCATTTCCTTCTGAACCTCAAACTTCTCCATGAAATCCTACATGTTGGTGAAAGACAGCTGGGCAGCTGTAGTTCTTGCTCAGTATGACCTAAACTAGGCAAACAAAGGCACTGTAATCAAGGGCTGAAGTTAAGATAACTTTAAACCTCCAGCATTATGGATCATATTAGATAAATTCTTCTTTGTTCTTTGCCCTTGCCTGACAAAGTAACCACTGGAGTTAAAAAATGCAAAAAACCTGTATTTTAATTAAGTAATAATACTATCAGCATGCTTGGTGTAGCATTTTCCATCTATCAATTGTCCAAGTTGTGATCATAGCAGCCTGAGGAGCACAGTCCAGACGCTCTTTTCCCAGGCCACATCTGCCAGCTCCTCCTTGGGGACCCCAAGGTATTTTCAGGCTAGCTGGGATATCTAGTCCTCCCAGCATGCTCTGGGTCTGCCAAGGGGTCTCCTCCCATAGGGACATGCCCAAAATTCCCCCACAGGGAGGCAAACAGGAGACATCCTAATTAGATGTCTGAGTCATCTCAACTGGCTCCTTTCAACATGAAGGAACAGCGGTTCTACTCTTAGCTGCTCCAGGATGTCTGAGCTCCTGACACTCTCCCTTTGTGAGCCTAGCCATCCTGTGAGGGCAGCTCATTTGTATCTGTGATCTCATTCTTTCGGTCACTAACCAAAGCTCATTACCGTGGGTGAGAGTGGGAACATAGACTGAGCAGTAAATCAAGAGCTTTACCTTCAGGTTCAGCTTCCTCTTTACCACAACAGTCCGACACAAGGACTATATAACTGTAGCTGCTGCATCAATCCATTTGTTGATCTCAAGCTCAATTTTACCCTCATTCATAAAGAAGACACTGAGATATTTGAACTCCAACTCGGGGCAAACCACATTTTTCCTACCAGGAAACATGGCCTCAGACTTGGAGGTTCTAACCCTCATCCCAACCGCTTCACACTTGACTGCAAACCGTCCCCATGCATGCTGAAGATCACAGTGTGAAGAAGCCAACAGGACCACATTATAAAAAAGCAGAGATGTAATCCTGAGGTCACCGTACTGGGTAATCTCCAGTCCCTGAGTGCGCTCTGAATCCGGTCCATTAAAATCACAAACAGAATTGGTGACAAAGCACGGCCTTGATGGATTCCAACACCCACTGGGAACAAGCTTGACCTACTGCTAAGAATTTGGACACAACTCTCACTCCGGTTATACAAGCACTGAATCTCAGCAACGGCAACCCATACTCCTGCAGTTCCCTCAAAAGGACATCTCAGTAGACATGATCATGAGCCTTCTCCAACTTGGGCAATCTTGAATGATCCCTCTAGTATTTCTGCCAGGGTAAAGAGTTGGTCTACTGTCCAGGACAGAATGCACATTGTTCCTTCTGAATCTAATGTTTGATGACCAGTCTCCTTACAGCACCCTTGTATAAGCTTTGCCATGGAGGCTGAGCACTGAGATACCGCAACAATGGGAGCACACTCTCCAGTCCCCCTTTTTAAAAATAGGAACCACCTCCCCCTTCTGCCACTCTATGGGCACTGTCCATGATATCTATGCAACATGGAAGGGAAATGTCAGTCATGACGGCACAACAACATCCAGAGCCTTCAGTATTTCAGGGTGAATCTCATCCATTCCCGGCATCTTGCCACTTGGAGTTTCCCAACTTCCTTAGTGACTTCTTCCAGGGAAATGAGTGACAACCACCATGAATCCTGAAATCCTGCCTCCTCCAAAGAGGCTGTGTCTCTTGGATTTAGGAGCTTCTCAAAGTGTTCCTTCCACTGTCTGGCTTCATCCTTAGTCAAGGTCAGCACCTTTCCATTCCTACTGAGAACAGCCTAGATTAGGCCCTACCTACCCCTCCTGAGCTGCCTGATGGTTTGCCAGATCCTTCTTGAGGCCAATGAAATGCCCATCTTCATGGCCTTCCCAAACTCTTCCCACACCAGAGTTTTTGTTTCTAGGACCACCAAAGCTGCAGCCGTTCTGGCCTGCTGGTACCTCTCTGCTGAGTCTGGAGTCCCTGGAAGGCCTTTCTTCTTCAGCTGCCTTATGTTCAAACATCATGCTCAATGTGGACAATCCGTGGCTCGAACGTAAGTACAATAGCAAAGCATTGCTCATGTTCAGATCTGTTAGGCTGTCCCTCTTCGTCATTCCCTTTCAAGTTTCTCCGTCATGGATATTTAAGACTCCTGGTGGTGCCTTCTCCAGGGCCCCATCCAGTGTCTCAAAGAAAACCAGGCACCTTAAACTGTTGTTCAGCATGCATGAACACAACAGTCAGAGTTGCACTGAGTCAACCCTGTCCTTCACTGGGACAAACTAACACAGCAGCGTTCAGCCAGGGGTTAACAAGATATTAATTTCTCATCATAAACTTGACAGACTCAACAAATCCATCTCTTCCTCTGCTTGATGTCCAATCTATAAAACAAGCAATCATTTTTTGCATATAATGGTTATAAATAGATACAAAACACACCGTGTCCATTTTAACTCTATCCTATTACTCTGTCTAACCAACATTAGCCGCATGGACAACAAATGAAGTTTTGGTTTGTCTAAGTATGTGTAAAGTATGTGCCAAATCTGTAGTTTTGTGTCATACAGTACATAAACATGTAAACTGTCTGTTCCTACAGCCTTTTTCAGAAAGAGACGATGGAAAGTCATAGTTTATGATGCGAGAGTAAAAAATACAATTGTGACATAGCAACATATAGTGGCTCTACATCAAATGTGGATTTTAGCAAGACTTCTGCTGAAACTCCCTGTAGTTTAAATCATGACTGCCACATGTAGGGTACACAGTGTACCCTATATTTTCCCAATACAGACAAGCAAGCTAGCTTGTTAGTGCAAAGATCCAGCAGAAACATGTTGTGAAGGGGTAATGTATCATGATACATGATGCAGCAGTACTGCTTCATCCTTTGCATTTTTACTAGAGAACAGGGCTGTTTAATCTTCATAACTGAATGCTCTGCGGCACCAGTCTCTTACTAGCAGCACTGTTCAGCATCGAGGAGCTGAAAATAAATGGAGAAAGCAATGCCAACAGCCGAGCCTGTACTCTGTCTTGGAACAAAGTACAGGGGAAGTGAATTTTGAGAGCAAGAAATCTCAGCATCTGTCAAAGTAACTGTCATTAACCCTTTCCATCACCTGCAGATATATTATGGTCATTTTGTGCTATGGGGCGGTAAAAATCTTAAATACTGCCCCTTTAATTGCAATGGCATGACCAATGGCATTTTGACCATGGTCTGTGACATGACAATTTAACTGACAGTAATATGATGATTCTTAGAAATGTTTCAGATAATTGTATATATTGTACTGTTGCACTTTTTTGGGATGGCAGTGTTGGTGTTGTATGTGTTTTGGGGGGCAGCTACCACCTTCTGCTTTTGATTTGTTTCCCTCTGATAATAACATTTCATCTCCAGTGGGAACACAGTTTATCCCCCCTTCCGGAGTTCTTTTTAATGGAAGCCTTCAGGCATCCAGCATTAGGACAACTCGAAATATCCACTGCTTCCTAGTTCTGCAGCAACCAGCAGGCAGACCGTGAATTTCATGCATAGATGAATCAGCAAAATCTTTTTTTTTATAAAACACCTTCAAAAATGGCTAGGGGCTCTAAGCTACAGAATTATCCATACTTCAAGCGTGTCTCAAATACATTTCCCAATTAGACTGTCCTATCGATGCTTGTAACCCAGCAAATTATTTCATCAAATACTGTGCATCCAGTGTAAACAAGTACAATAAGAAAAATGCATTTGCTACGCAAAACACTGATAAAACTTTATGTGTAAAGTTGTGAGCAGAGGTACAGAGTTCATTTATGCATATTTCAGTTAAATCACATTTGTCCAGCTTAAAACAAGAACACTTCTGGTGAACCAAATCTTGTGATCTTGTCAAAATAGCTACAGTGGGTCTATATTTTGACATGTGGCTAAAAAATAGGAAACACTGTTTGGTCACTCACCAATATAAAGTTGGGACTTTTTAAATTTAAGCTGTGGTAGCTAACATCCAATGCAATGCTTCTTGCTTCCTCATGCAAAGCAAATATTTCACACACTCAGAGGTATATACATAGAAATCATACAAGAACCAGTACAATGCTTTAAATTATGTGATAAAACTCGGTTTGTATTTACAATAAATACGTTGATGACCATATAATATCCTCAAAAAAATCCATTATATTCTAAACAGTAGCATTTACCAGGCTCATTGCCCTGCATAGATATGTTTGTGATAATGTTATAATGATAAAATGACATCTACATTTTGTTCAGCAATGCAAGGAATACATAATATTTAAAATAATTATTTTCAGTTCATTAAAGCAAAAGGAAAGAATTGTCCCTCTCATCATTTAAATGTACTGGTTTTAGTTCGGTGCTGGACCTGTGCTCATCATTCATTGTGTAAGGGTGAAAATGTTTTACAGAGTTAATTTAAGAAATACTGACCTTGAATTATTTTCACACAATCAATAAAATTTGGACAGTCCTGACAGTCTCAGCAGGTCCTGGCTTCTGGTCAGCTGGAGCTTGTTGCACATGCACAATATAAATCACAGAGTGCATGTTTCAAACACAATTTCAACAATTATTATCACTGGAGCTAAATTAGGCATTTGATTAGTTTTAACCATTAAATTGTCATAATCCCATTTTCTTCATTTTTTTTGCTTGTGGAGACAAAAATAATATAGACAGACATTTGTTATTATCATGGTATGGGAGAGTAAACTAACAGACTACTTGATTGATATCTGATGGTTAAATGTCTCTACAGTACACATTCACATTCACTTTTGTTGCATTTTGTTTAGAGCTTGAAGCGAAAACCACTCAGTCAAACCAAGTTTGTATCATGAAAGGTGCAGAAATCTATATATTTAACATGACTGTAACCTTGCAACTTAATTAATTTACCGATAAAAAGAAGTAACAATTAAAACATGATGCACAATGACAGATTCAGTAAAATTAAGGTCTGGAAAATATAGACCCTAGAAACTGAAAACAAATGAAAAAGAAATCTTCCACTTGGTTTTGCATGTTAACCTGGTGGGATTTTGTGTCATCAACATACTTTGCTCATTCCTTTAGGTAGCTAATCAACAACAAAGATATGAAAACACAATCCTACTTGTATGAAGAATTATGCAGGACATCAAAATGCAATACTGAAACCAAAGCTCCTCCTACAAATATGCTCTTTTCTGCTTAATAAAATATGTATGTCATCCATGTATTTGTTTGTAATATTGATATAAAGATTGTCAAATGAAGAAAAAAAAATTAGGGTGAACACAGGCCTTCCATCTGCTTGGGATTTAAGAAATTGACAATGTCCCGGATGCCATCTTCACAAATTGTGGTCTGAGACACTGCACTCAGATTTTCTCCCTCATCTTTAAATTTTCTCCAAATCTCTGTAAAATGGACAAAACTTAAATTAGTAGAGATAATAGAGCAAGCAAAAAAATTATGATAAAATATAAAAAAACAAACACAAGTCTTGAATGAATCTGGCATGAAAATCTAAATAATTAAGGACCAGTTTGCCACAAAATTGGCGAGTTATTGATTATTGGTAAAATTTACAAATAACAATGCATTATAAATAAACATAAATGAAACAGGAAAAAAGCAAACCTTCATCAACTGTTGTAAGTACTGTATAATTTTCTGGATGGTCCAAAATATCTTTTCTTTGAACATCCCCAATTTCCATCAACTGCAAAACACCTAGATACATGAAGAAGGGTTTTATGGTTATAAATACATTCATATCTATTTCACATGCCTTAATATTTCCTATCAGTATTTACAATACCTTCTGAAATCTTCCAGACTTGCACTTCAACCTCAGCAGTACTTTGTCTTTCAACGGCAATTATCCTTACTGTGTCGGGCGTGTCAACTTTCAACGATGATTCTACTTTATACACCAGCAGGTTATTTTTAAATCCAAGATAACACTGGGTCTGGTTGCTTTCAGCTTTAATTTCTAGAGGCAAGAAAGATGAATAGTGTGAATGATGATGACCAGCAGCAAACAACATGTCAGCTCAAACATTTCATTATGTTAAGAACCAGGTCTGGCTACCTGGACAGGTCTTGCAGCACTTCCCCACTGGTTTCATGGGATGCTGGCATGGGTACTGGCTGGGACACGTGATGCGTTTGCAGTCCTGGAGGCCATCGGTACAGGTGCACAGGATGCACTCCAGGACCTTCCCCAAAACTGGATGCCACATGTCTCCATGAGAGTACGTCTTCCCATTGTATAAACACGCTGAGGAATGAAAACCATCTTGAGTGTTGTGTTGCACATGGAAGCAATCATAAAGTTGTAAGGAATATTTTCATCATGTAAAAAAACCTTACAAAAAGATCTTTTGGTAGCAGTGAACCTAAGAAAAATCCTCCTCCACATATTTTGAGAAAGTCTCACCTCTTTGGTGTTTCCTCTGCAATAAGATCTTCACAGTGGTCTCAGCGGCCCCTTTGAGGTTCAGTTTACTGAGACTCAGGCCCCTGGGAGTCGTCCTGACTCTGGCTGGGGTGGCACGGTCGGGACGAGCCCTGAGCTGCTCTCCGGCACACTGGTCCACAGAGTGTCTCTTGTGTAACCACAGACACAATGAAAGACAGTTATATCTGATCTTTTTTTTATTACTAGCTTTATTTGCTTTCCTTACAAGCAACAGCTGACGAGTTTTCATGTTTACTACTACAATATGATGATTTATGGATAATGAATGAAAATCTGGAGTCTTTCTCTTTAAATGATCACAGCGATGCCAGACTGAATGGATAATTCAGGATAAATCTTAATAATATGATGACAAGTTGAACTAAAGTCACTGATCCTCAAAGTTAAGTTATTTTTCTGCTTGCCCTCTCTACCTGGAGGTCAAAGGTCAGGGTCAGCCCTAGAAAACAGCTTCACTGAAGCTGGCAGGGAGTCACTGGCTTTGCCCCAATACCCACACTTGCGGTCTTTGTACTTAGCCAAGTGGCCACTTGAGTGGCGGATTTCTGGGAACTGGCCAAAACGTATAAGTTGGCATGAAAGCTGAAAGTGTTTGCTGGTTTAGTCAGCGCACATTGGGACACACTTGGCAAAATGTAAAAAAGTAAGTGTGAACTGGTGTTTATGACCCAAGAATGACATAAAAATGACATTTTATAAATAAATACTGGCATGTGAATTCAAAGCCAAATTAGCGATCCAAACATCATACTACAGGGTCTGCCAAAATCATAAATAAATGCATTAATAAATTAACATGAATAAGTAAATAAATAAGCGAATAATTAACACTTTCCTAATTTATACTTGACATACTGCCCAATAATAGAGGCTAAAATATTTGAACTGGGGGATGCACTTGGCCCTAAATATCCAAAGCCGTATTAGGATAAGGATTTGTTAAGTGTGGATTAAATTGACCTGCATTTGTGCATTTCCAGACAAGGGACAGTCTTCCACACTTACTTGGTGTCATGTGAACACGCACTCAAACCACAAGACCACAGGAGTCTGTACTGGGACAAAGCCACTGTCTTCAGCAGGACAGATGCTTGGCAATATGGGACTTGAACCCAAGTCCTCCACATAAAAAGCAGCTGCTCTGTTGATTGTGACACCCTGCTGGCATCCACTACACTTTCAAATAAATATTTCAAATATTAACAAGTCTTTCCAGTATATGTCAATTATATGACAAATTGAGAGGGACATACAACGCCTCGGTTCAGCTGCTGGTTTCCATCCTCAGTTGATGAGGATCCACTGGTGCCATGATCTAAGAAAGTGAAAAAGACCAAAAATGTTCATGAGACTCATATGCCATGGAAAACATGGCAGTTTGAGTCTATTTACATTTTAAATTCCTGAAAAATTACCATTCCAGTTTGACTGCAGCCACATGTAGATGAAAACACAACCAGCCCAGCCCATTAAGAGAATAGTTCACCCAAAAATGAATATTTGGCCATTATCTACACACCCTCTTGTCAATTAAAATATCCAAATAACACACAGTAAAATTTCTAGTGAGGCATGTCGTCTTATTCAAAAGAACTAAAATGACAGAGAATGAGTTCTTTAGAAATTCAAAGTTTGTGACGTTTTGTACGTTGCAGTAGTTTTATGGTCATTTTAAGCTCTTTTTGGATCTCCACAGGACCAGTTTCCGATCACTTTAGCTTTTTTCGATAAGGGTGATATGGAGCAGCAATAGAAAAATCACTGTGTGTCACATGGATTTACAAACTTCACTGATGTTTTAATTGATGGGCTGCAATATAGATTGAAGGATGAGAAGGATGAGCAGATAAATTTAAATTTTTTGGGTGAACTATTCCTTTAAGGTACAATTGGAATTGGCATTAATTGGACACCAAGACATTCCATACTATTAATTAATGTTAAAAATTTGCAAGGCTGCCATGACAGAATAATAATGCATTACATATTCTAGATCATTAAACTTGAAAAATATTGCATATGATTAATTAAATATGTTTAATTTCCTCATTAAAAATAATGAATCAGTTGATAACTAGCTGTATAAGATGCAGTAATTCAAATAATTTCATGCCACTGAACTACTTGCATATTTGAATGGCCTATATACAATACATTTCATCAGTTATAAATCTCATGTATGGACAAGTTGCTGCTAACATTCAACCCCTAAGTTCTGCCTTACAACATCAGACTTGTTAGCTTGTCACCCTTAGGCAAAAAGAGACATATACTCAATAAAAGAAAGAAGAAAAGAAATCATTTATGTTGGCAAGCAACAGTGATGAATGACATTTGTGGTTAAACATTAGGGTTTTTTTGTTTGCTTTTTTTGAGTGGTTTGTGAGTATGAGATCCCTTATTGAGATTTTGCTTAGGGAAATCTAAAGGGTGAGGGGGGGAACAAGAAGTGTGATAACCTTTGCACACCAAACAGCAGGTATCTGGAACTGAGACTGGAGAGGAGCAGGTAAGCGGTTGGCATGTTTTCAGAGCACAGAAGATGTTTCCATTCTGAAAGAGAGAGAGAAAAGTAGGGAAAATGTGATCACACTTTAATGTGCCAAGTGTATGCTACTCTGGTTTCCCATCTCTCTTCTTCAGGTCCCACAGGAGCCTCAAGTAGGCAAGAGCTCAGGGACTCTGAGCTTTCAGTCATAACTCTCTAGCCCTGTTTAGACATTTAAATCAGATGTTTTACCTTGTAACAGGAGCAAATAAGTCCAAACAACACATCCAAAAATCACAGCGCCTTTGGATGTCTTCAGTCTCAAGATGTTTTCGACGCATATCACCAAAAATATCCTGAGGCATGTCTACAGACTATTTTGAAAAACCTCAAGATTAGAGATTTGTGCATCTTAAAGACAGCGGGAAATAATAATCTGACTATTCCCTTGATACGGTATAAAGGACATACAGTAGAGGTTGAGTAAGCTACCATTCACTAAGAGAAACAGAAAGAAGGAACATTATTTTGGACTGTTTCAATAGCAATCCTTTCAATCATTTTGATAAATTTCGTGTGCTGTCATCTTCTTGGAATCCGTTTTGGAAAACCACTTAAGTTAACTTCTCACTTGACGTGACCGTTCACAGAGACTTGCAGATTGGTCTCTTGAACAGGAATCATTAGTTGTAGGGCATGTAGAGATTACGTGCTGATGAATTGATCATAAGCTCCTGGGATATGCTTTATGTAACCGTTCCTGCTCTACCATCTGCCACAGTGACTGACTGAATGAATGAATGCATGAATAAACTAACAAACAAAGCAAATAACTAATTAATTAAACATAGACAGAAAGATAGATTGTGGCCTATGTTGCATAAAAGCTTCGAACTAAAGGTTGGCTGGTCCGATCATTATGAACTCTCATTCAGACCTCTGGAGCAAGACCAAATTTCATGCAAGATCCTACAAAGTAGTGGTGCAGAATGGAAACTTTTTTTGTTTGTTACATTTTTCATAGTCATATCAATACAAATATAAATGACTATAAGTTAGCTTTAACTTTGAATATTTCCACAAAGCTCTTGACCCCTGACAGAATGACATCTTCAATTACGGCCAGTAATAGAACCAATAATTATCAGTTCAATAAAAGAATGAATGAATGAATGAAGCAATCAATCAATCAACCAAATAAAAGAGAAAAAAAGAAAAAAATCAAATAAAAATAAACAATCAATCAATCAGTCATTCAGTCACAAAGTCAGACTTGTCAGTCATTAGTTATCTCCAAATATATTTGCTTATTTCCTGTGAAATGCCGCATGCTAAAGTCAGGAGCCTGTGTCCCAGATCGGGCTGCAACTAACAAATATTTTCATCGTTGATTAATCTGTTGTTTTTTTTTTCAATAAATCATTTCATCAATGAAATGTTAAAACTGGTGTCAAACATCTATCACACCCAAACTGATTCCTCTGTCTGACCAGCAGGCCAAAAAGACGAAGTGAACCTGATTTTCTATTTTGTAGTGATATGCAGAAAGTAGGTGGTCCCATAAACTGCTGTAGCTTGTAAAACTTCTGCATTTTATTCACAAAAGAGCTGCAATGTTTTGGGCAGAGACTTTAGTCAGGCGTACATGAAATATGATTGACACAATGGCATATAGAACATGGCACAGACACGGCATACAATAATGAACAACGTGTCTTTTACTGCACAAAAAGCTCTGTATGTCAAACAGCTTGGTGTTAAAACAGCTTATCATTTGTGTGGTAAATGTCACTGTATTTTGTGTATAAAACCCATACGTTTTGCAGGTTACAGCAGTCTGCAAGATTACCTCCTTTCTACACACAGGCATCAACACAACTCAGATATGCAGAGGTTGTTCATTTGCATTTTGTAATGATATGAAACTCAAGTGATTTTTAGCATTTGTGAAGCTATGACCAGCAAGTGTTTGGTATTTGTAGTTTAGAAATGACTAAAACAGTTGATTATCAAAATTGAAATCGATTACATTTCTGTAGATTGATTAATCTTTTCAGCTCTAGTCTCAGCATGGCTCTAATACAATATAACCCCAACTGGCCAGACAGGCACACTGTTCTTAAACTTCAAGAACTGAAAATGTTTCTAGGACATTACATATCCACTTATTATTTCCTTAAGGCTATTTAGCAACAATCCTGTTGCATATAGCACTGGCAATCTGTATAAGTGAGTATTATTACTCTTCATTCCTGAAACGTTTACTATCAGACCCAATAACTAAAAGACAACCCTAAAAAAATCTGTATTGCAAAAAGTGTTTACAGTATCATCGTATGGACAGATTCATGTTTCATGCACAATTGAAATATGTGATAAAATGCTAGCTAGTGTCCATTGTTTTAAAATTATGTTGCATGTTTAAAATGAGTTCAGTAGTCTTGTAGAGTTGTGAGACTATAAAATGTGCTGATGAGTAAAAAGAAATTCTGGCAGATTTAATCATCTTACATAACGTGGTCTTAAGTGTCCTTTAGGTGGCCTAAGAGTAATCATACTAAGGTTTGCTCAGCATAAAAAATCCTGCAAGTATGCCAATTTCTTGATCTGATCTTTAAAGCATGACATTTATTGTGCATCTACTGTAATCAAAAGCTGAAAGACCCATACACATTCATGGAAACTTTAGGGAGTGGTACAAAACTTTGTTTTATTATGCAAATTTAGTAAATGCCACAAATAAAATTTAGGAGGAACTCAAAAAATATTAAGCAAATAAAATATTTTTCTTGTAAATAAACAGGCAAGGGGAACAGGTATACTTTTTGAATAATTATGTATAAAATGTTAAGACATTACTGATTCGTTTGCTCTGCTGGGTTTGGCTCCAACTTACATGTCAGATCTTTTAACTCCTTATGAACATAAACTTCTCAGACAGGGACCTTGAAGCTGTTCCAGGGTCTTGGTCTAAGATCAAGGTGATCAGGTCCCTGCCTGAGGACCTTAGCCTGGAAAGATCAATGTCACTTTTGTACAGACAAGCTTCTGATTATTTTTATTACCTGTTCTTTTTTATGTTTATCCTACTGGTTTTCATTTATTACTGTTACTGTACATTCAACAGACAGCAACTTTCTTCTGAAAAGTGTCATGACATGAAGAAATTGCATTGATTTCAAGTTTGAGGGAGGTTGAAAGCATAACTTCCTCCCAACGCAGGCTAATGCCTCAAAATGTCAGCAATTGTCATACTGTAATAAAACTCTCGGCAATCAACAACAATGGGATAAGACAAAAAAGTAGAGGTGACTTACAGAGCATGTGCACATCACACACTGGTTGGCTTGTCTAGAGGGGAAGAGGTCATGCTTGGTGAAGGTCTCCCCTGGCTGGTAAATACTTCCATTATACCTGCAGGATTTCACTGAAGCTCTCAGCCCTGCAGGGATCCTGGGTTCATCTGAGGAAGGCACAGACAGCGGGGCAGGAGGGGGAGGAGGGCGGACGCTTTGAAGTCACAACAAGAGCAGGGTGCATGTTCACAGCTGATAAAGAAGAGAGGGGTGCTCTCTCATGCTAAAAAATAAAAAAAGGAGTACCTGTGCATCGTGGGCAGCACTGCTGAGGGTCAGTCACTGGGTTTTCACACGGCAGAGCAGGACACCTGATTGTGTTACATTTCACATGGCCTGTCTAAGAGAGAGCAATACCGCACTGTTGACAAGCATGGGCTACCTTTAAATCCCACCCACTATGACAGCCTACAGGCCTAATGTCAATTTCAAACTTTGTCAGCAGCTCAGAGAAGTTTTTTTTCCCCCCCCGATACTGTCGAGCAATGTTGGTGTTGAATATACAGTTTGTAAAGATCAGTAAGGGTACCTCGGTGCAGACACAGCGCATGCAGAACATAAATCCGAAGGGCTCCAGATAGGGATGCCAGCTGTCTCCCGGGCTGTATGTCTTGTCTTTGAAAGTACATATCACCCCGGACGCTGGGTGTCAAAAAAAAACGAGAGGGATGAACTATTGAGAAACGCATATGGCGCAGATGAACCGCAAGGCAAAGCAAAGGCATTTCCATATGAACTATAATGTGGAAATGATCTCCGCGACACACACACACACACACACAAAAAGAAATAACTCCCAGAGACGTGGGCCAAAGAAAACAAGGGGAACTGCAAATGCCACTGTTCCCTACAAACATTAAGACATATAAAAAGTCATGAAACAACTTTTGATGACTTCTGTCAAAGCGCAGCAGCAGAAAACACACGGGTTACAGCCTGTTTAGGGCGATGAAGGCTATCAAACAACAAAATATGATAAGATTTGGTTGCATGTAGAACAACACATCAGACTTTTCCTTATTTTTAAGCCCTACACGTTTGATCAGGACAGAATAAGCATCAGTAGTGTCTGCCTTACCTTGACGGGGTTTTAGCTCTGCATCTGCAAACCAAATGATGAAAATGAACAAAAACATGAGCTTCATTTTCTACATATGCATGAGTGTGTCTTCCACGCGAAATAAACATGTACTTCTGCAGGACAGAAACTGCAGGACAGTGTGAAACACGGATAAAAAAAATCAAGTATTTATTCTTGGTTCATCCATGGCGCCTCCTACAGGAGAGATAAGGCCACATGTCCCATGAAAACTGGAGGGATGACAGTGGAGTGAGCGCATGACCCTAAAATAGATTAAATAGGGAGTTACCAAACTTTTTGTATTAAGGTCCTGCAAATATGTGCACGTTAAACCCCATCTGAAAAGATTTTTTCCCCAATTTTGGAGGATTTGCT
>OMLF01012862.1:0-25081 GCA_900302615.1 Holocentrus rufus | reverse complement strand
TTGCTGTTAAATAAAATTTAGCACAAGTTAATAATCTATAGGTGATATAAAGTAGGCCTGTGCGGGGACCCCTGGAACCCCTTCGGTGAGTCCCAGAGAGTCCTCGGACCCCTTTCTGGGAACCTTTAGATTACACAATACTCAGCCCCCCGCCTCAAGATTCAAGTGGTACAAGTGTTGTGCTTTACTCTGTTGTTTAGGCTGTGATGATAGGATGAAAGTCCTCTGACTCTGTTAATTAATTAACCGTGGCATGTTGCACTGTGAAAAATAACTTTCAAGGATAAACGAGATTAAAATCTAGAGAGGGCGTTTTATTTTATATAGCCTATGCACCATTAATACAAAGATGTAATATACCACAGCTCATCAGGCCCTAACCAAACATCAACAGATACTATTACAATTCTAGTTCTACAGGGATTTATTATGTCTGTGATAGGTCTAGTCAATGAGTTTATAGTGACCCTGGCACACTTTGTGGGTTATGAGTGAACTGAATTTCCTATGGTTTCCTATAGTAAGTGACAGTTTTAATGTGGTAGCCTTCATGGTATGCCACCCCTTGACAATTAATGACAATTAATAAGTGGGCAAATCCATACAG
Source organism: Holocentrus rufus (assembly GCA_900302615.1). Taxonomy (NCBI): domain Eukaryota; kingdom Metazoa; phylum Chordata; class Actinopteri; order Holocentriformes; family Holocentridae; genus Holocentrus; species Holocentrus rufus. The sequence continues at coordinate 24,474 of OMLF01012862.1, read as the reverse complement.
GGGTTATCATCTCCCTGACCAGTAATCCTACAATCGGTTTTAGGATATATATCATAGCACAATTATAAAATTAATGGAATATTATAATGTTGCAGAGGAGAAAAAATACCATCAAATATAATGAGGCACAACAGATGTATTTATATTTTCTATATATAATGGGTTTTAGTTTATGGCTTGATGTGCTTTTGGAACATTACAGCAATTAAGGTAAAATTTTAAGACTTTAATACTTCGCAGATCAAACTATTCATAAATGTAGGCAACCTATAGCCCAAGGCTTTACACACTTCTCCATTTATTAATACACATGTGCATGGGGGAAAACACAGTGCACCCACGCCCAAAAAAAAAAGACATCAAAATGCTGACAAACTGTTGCTTTTAGACGGCACAAATTGAGACAAAATAAAAACAGCATGACACAGTCCATCAACAAGTCTGACATTTGTGCACCCCACTATGATTCCTATTATAAGCCATTAGTGTGGCTTTGTAATACAGCATTTACTCAGAGTAACAGATTAAGTCATAGTCAGTGCAGTTGCATAAGAAAATCACAGGCCTAATCACATATTGTTAAAATGTACAAAATAGCGTTTTCTAAAACAGCATCCCTCTTATCGTGGATAAAATGGCATGCTTTTAAGTTTACCTCAGTGTTTTGAAACAGACAAGATAAAACAACACTCAAACTAGTCAATAGATGGTGCTCAAGTTTCCCTTTTAAAAACTACAATGGCCAGGTTTTGCAGAGCTCTTCCAAGGTTTTACTACTACTCGTTTCCACCTTCCATTCTCTATCACTCGCCTCCATCTAACTTCAAAAATTTAAGCCCAGGTGAATCCAAACCTGAGACATTTCTTTCTAAAACTGATAGAAGCCAAAGGGCAGAGGGTTTTTGTTAACCTAAGCCTGACCAATGCCCAAAATTGCAAATGCCAATCTTTTAAAACAATAGAGGGTACTTAAGATGGTGTTCACCATTCTTCAAGTACTGATGTCAGAAAATGTCCTCTACAAACTTTGTGCGAAGATATAAAGTTCTTCTAAGTACGTGAAACTTCAAAGGTTCAATTTTTTATCAAATATTCAAAAAATATTCCAATATTTATTTGAGTTGCCTGTTTTTGACTATAGCACAGCACTCGACCAACTTAGTGAATAGAAGAAGCGCACCTGTCTAATGCCCATCCTCAAAATGTCTTTTTCTCTTCATAAATGGTCTAATCACACATATGAGAATCACGGCATTTGATGGCGCTTGATTGGGAAAAGGTAAAACTATCATGTAAAATACTTCCAGGAAACTTTAGCAGCCTCACTAGTTTCCTCCGCCAACGGGACAGCAGGTAAAATGAGCACAGAAACAGCAGATTCCATGTCATGGAGGATAAGAGATAGCAGAGAAAATGGGAAGTGTCATATTCGGACTTTGGGAACAAAACCCTCAACTCGCCCCATGCATGCCTAGAAAGTAGCATCCTATTGTGACAATAATTATATGAGATGTTCATTGCTCTTACTGCAACATTTGGAGGAACAAAAAGAAACAAAGTATGCATACATCAGTCATATAAGTTATACTTCTTTTAAATGTCTTAACTATAAGACATTGCAGTACAGCTTTGTAGTATTAGACTGCAAATAATTTTCTGATGACCTTCTTGTATGCTCTTTACAAATGTTACATTACATGGATAGACTGACAGGCACACAAAGTCACACACACGCATACACACGCACACACACACACACACAAAGTGACAGGAGAGACTCAGGAATTGCTGCCGCCTGCCCCCGTGTCGTCCTCTCGCTTCTGCCGTTTCTTGGCTCTGATTTCATTCATGGCTTCCTCTATGGAGCGGGTGTCCCTCTTGTTGGCCACAGGGACTGTGAGGGTAAATCATCAACGTAGGGAGTTCATAAAGGGAAGATAAGATAATGAATACTGTGTGGGTAAGTGACAGAGTTGGTACGCATTGTTATCAGTGGCTTTCATTGACTTTTCCACAGCCTTGCCATAAGCAAACACTACACTAACACTACTGTAACATTGACATGGCATATATGTGAAAGCCAGTCTATACTTCAAATACTGTATATGAGCCTTAAAAAAAAACAAAACAAAACAAAGAATACCTTGATACATTTTTTTTTCCAAGAGATGAAAGATGGATGAAACAACCCAACAGAAACCCTAAATCCCCACCGGAATGGTTACATTTTTTTTAAACTTCCAAAACTTCTATAAATTATAATTTTCCATAACTTTTCCAAGCCTGGAAGTTGCATTTTCACATTTACTGGCCTTTCCAGGTTTTTGCAGAGTGTATGAATGAGCTCCTGTGAGTCCTGTGTTTTTGTAGGCAAACATCCCTACACACTCACCACAGCCGTAGGCCCGGTTGGCCTCTAGTGTATGTGCCGCGTCCTTTGCAGCCGATGTGCCGATGAGGTGACTGTACTTGTCTCGGTAGTTGGAGTTGGGACACGCGTCCGACTTCTCTGACTGGCTGGCTGCTGCTTCTTCCAACGCAGCCTGTTCCTGAAGTGAGGAGGGAGGAAGAGAAAAAAGAGTGAGAGAAATTAAAGCCTCAGGTACCAATGGCCCTTTTCCACTGGACTAGCACTAGACCCGGTTCTGGTTATTGTTTGTATCTCAGATGACTTTGGGGGAAACAGTAGTGAGCTGTACTGATGACAGAGACGGTGCACATCCACTTCAACACAGTGAGCGTAAATCCAATACAAAACAGATGGAAACACGATGAAAACCCCCTTTTCAAGCTGTTGTTCAATCTCATCTTCTGAACAGATGACAATGAGAGTTTGGACCTTGTCGTTGCCATGTTTTTCTCCATCTGGCTTCTTCAAGTGCTTGGCAGCGAACAACAAAACACTTCTATTTCAACATAAATTTTAACATGGCGGCTACTGCCTGTCACTGCCAATTGCTGAAGTGATGCAACAGTGTGTAACCAATCAGGGTTAAACAGTGTCATAGTCCCGCCCCCTCAGGGTCCTGCTGGTTCCAGTGAGTCACCTGGACTCAACTGGAACTGGGCCTGGACCCTGGGTGAATGGAAAATCCAGTTGTAAAATCCAAGTGTCAGTTATTTTAACACCAAAGAAGTGCAGAAAGATTTTGAACCACTGCAGCAGAAAAAACTGTAACTGTAACAAACTGCTCTGCATCATCAGTCTGTGAAGTTCAGTGCATTTGTAATGAAGCGTTGTCATTTACTTTTTCATTGTGCATGCTTTCCCTAAAACCGCCATTTCTGCTTCTATTTCAGTTTGTGATTTTCTACTTTTCAGAGAGTGACTTATGCCAACTCCTACAGAAAGAGCTTGAACCTGCTGCGGTCAGCAGTGCGTTGTAGGCGGAGAGAACAAAGGGTTAGCAACAGCAGCAGTGGAGCGAGACTTTCTGGCCAACAAAGAGCAATTTACACTCCTTTCTCTAAATGCAGCCTGTCTTGTCCCTGCACTGCATTAAGGACTACTGATGCTACTCTCAGTGGACAATTTGGAATTTATGCCTCTTCTAGGATGGATTTCTCCGTGTGATCGTTGAACATCAGTGCAAAATGCTGAGTCTAGAAAGAAGTTCTTTTTGGTTGATCCTCAGAGACGGACATCAAAAACTGACGGCAATTGTTGATGCTTTAGACAGCTGAAAATGTTTCCGCCATCATATTCCATTGTAACTGCACTGGAAATATCTCAGTGTGTCATCACGACATCTGTATTTGGCAGCTTATTCACAGGAATGAGAAAAATACACACTTTGCCAATAGCTGTTTTTTGGGATGGATTTTAACTATAATTATGCAACACTTTTCCCTTGTCACATCTCAATACCTCAACCTGAGTGAACATCAAAATGTAATTATGGGGTTTTATGGTTGAGAAATACCTCCAAGCACTCAGTTTTGTTGTAAAGTGTATTATCCAGTCTTACTTTCAGTCTGCGCCGTTGCTCCGCCAACTGTGGATCCCACTCCTCTCCTTTGCGATAGGCTTCCAGTTCCTCATCTGACGGAGCAAACTCCTGCCAGAGCACACAATGAAGAATGTTCACATTGTTCCACGTGCCATACATATGGCACAGTTAAAATGAAATGAAATTAAAACGAAGAATTCAGACCTTTTTGAACAGCATGACGTAACGGCTCTCCTCATCCTCCCCAAAAGAAAAAGAAGTCAGGCCAGCCACTTCTGCAACATCATGCCTTCATGAGATAAGTAAGGGCGTAAGAAAGGTCATGTTAGCATTTGACAAAAAAAGGTCAGGTCAAGATTCTTGTCCAAGAATGCTTTTTCAAATATTTCACTGATACTGTAATGACATGTGACTCTACTTTTTGCCAAGCAGGAATTTCCTCTTGGTGCAACTGTGACTGGTGACTGGTGACCAGAATAATACTGGGTTTGACATTGGTACTTCCACCCATTCACCACCACTGTCTTGCACACCGGCAGTACTTACAATATACTCCTCTCAATCTTCCCCATAGGATTGTACTTTCGTTTCTGCTGTGCACTGTCTTGGATGAAATCTGACACCTCTTTCTCCATCTAAACAAGAGATGAAGGGAGCCAGAGCCTCAGTAAATTTGCATGTGATAAAAAAGGGAGTCAAGTGAGGCCACAAGAGTTCGGTGCCAAACTAAATTCACAATCTATCAGAAGTGACTACGCTGTGCACAATAATTGAAATCTCACCTTTTTCCTGAACTCTGCTTTCTTTCTCTTCTCTTCTTCCTGCATCTTCTTGAATCTTGCTGCTTGCTCTTAAAGGACAGACATAGTTTTTGTGAATGCATTATAAACATCTTTGTACATACATATATGCACAAAAGGCCTAGCCTACGGTTTAAAGAAAAAGCCAGTCAAATGAGATAGACCTCCTGTAATGCCCCAAAAACATTTCCAATTCTTTCAGGGCTGGATTAAGAAGTGACTCAAATTCTGAGTGTAATCTGTGCCTAACAGGCCAAAATCATCAGATATTTTGTTGGCTGGCATACTCAGAACAATTCACACAACGGGTTTGGACAAGTTTTATAATGGCTTGTGGCTACTTCTTCACAAAAACTAAACAGCATTTAAAATACTGCACAGCAATCTAATGAATCCAGACTTCCTCAGCATCAACTACTGAGCTGACCTGTGGAGCTGTAGCTGAATAGTACATTACAGTACAGTACAGTACAGGACAGGACAGGACAGGACAGTAACAAAGTGTTACAGTGTCCAAACAGTGGAGCTCAAGAGAAAATTCTAATTAAATATACCTGTAGCCTATTGCAAGAAGCCGATGAAGGCTCCAATGTTAACAATGGTGATACTTGTACAACTACTATAAATTAAGCTTTCAATAACTGATTGAGCAGTATTTGTATTCACACCACAAGGGTTTACAGTAGCCGCAATATCTTAGTATTTATTTATTACTGATAAAGCAGACAAAAAATTTTTTGATGAATTTTAAGCATTGTTTCTTTGTGAGGGCTTCACTGAGTCACTTAATAACCACTTGTCTGAGCTGATAATTATGTCCAGGATAAAAATGACACCTGAATAGATTTGCATATTGCTGTAGATTTGTATATTTACTACCCAATGATAAAAGGGAACATTGAAGAACACACATTAAGCAATTAAAGAAATAGGCTAAAGGTCTCTGAGGCAAAACCCTGTGTTTCAGTTTACAGCACGCAGGAAACAGCTGATAAAACTATTATGACTGCCACAGAGCCCTTTGTACAGGTCTGTGCTACTGCAGCAGCAGTCTGCCTGTGTGCCTCATTCCTATGGTCCAGGCCTCCTGACTTCATGGCTCTGGGCCTGCAGTAAGTCTGCAGCATGTCCCTTTAAGGCGGTACGAGCTCGAGCGCAGTGCTTGAGTGAAAGCTCAACTGGCCAATGGGCGCATCGGAATTGATCTCCTCGTCTGTCCTTTTAAATATTCTAATACCAGTATCATACACATTTCGACAGTTCAAAATAAAAGCAGAAGGAGCTGTTGTTTAGGCGATACATATGGTTTATACCTCGAGCCTTTCGTCGGCTTTCCTGGTCGCCGACTGTTGGAGGTTTCTCCATCGAGTTTAAGATTGAACCCAGGAGGTCCGCCATCTTGGAATGATAGAGCAGACCGTCGTGTGTTGTGTATACAGGCTTCAGTAGGACGGTGTGCGCATGCGCAAATTGTTAGGCGGCTGCAGTATTTTCTTCGCTGTGTTGAATGTTCAGTTGAAACTACCGCCACCTTCTGTGACGGAATGCGTACCGTCATGGCGCCAAATGTAATGCTAAACATGAAATAATTCACATAATCCAAACCTTATGAACCAGTTTCCTGCTTGATAAAGAGACACTAAAGGCTTTGTTTATCTCTTAGACTGTATTCAGCAACACCTTTGAACTCCTATTTCTTACATGCCCAACATTTCCTCTCATTATCACATATAATAACCCCACAGGTCAAAATAAACAGTAGAAGTAGGACCAGCACATATTGTGGGCTGTAGAATCAACTCAGGAACTGAAACTGAATCTGGAAAATACTTCTCCTAAAATATGATCATGCTCTGCCTATTTTGTATTAAACAAGAAAAATGAATGAGAAATTGTTGGCTTACTTTGGAATAACCACTCAAGCCAATGGGTATCTAATTTATTGGAGGCGACATGAAGTATTCAGTTTGGCATTATGGTGTCAAAATGGTCACTATGTTTCGCTAGAATCATTGTTGCCATGATGGTAAAACTTTTTTTTTTATTGTATTTATTTATTTGTTTGTTTTGGGTGTGGGGGTGGGGTGAAGGGGGGAGGTAAACGCAGTGGCCAAAATATATTTTTCAAAACTTTCTGTGGCTGTCCCAATTTATTCTTTAACCTTAAATTATAGCATTCACCTTTGTGAGGACTTGTTCTCCTCTCAGCTGTTTAGTTAAACCCGGTATGGTGGCTTCGATGCATCCAATTCAGTTTTTTAGAAGACTGCTGGTCCATACACTCTTAATGCATACCAGGTGTGATCTTGTAAGTGCTCACGTTCAAAACCCCTTCATCAAATAGAATGATAGTGTAAATTCAAGTAACAGCGATATTTTGTCAAATTACTATAGCAGGAGGCGGCAAGTTCAAAAGAGATTTGTACGTCTTATCAGTTAACTAGACAGCTTCCCAGGCAGCTCCAAATGGCAGTGAGAGGTAACTGTTTGAAAAATGAAAATACTAACAATTACATCAGTCTCTGATTTCTTTATGCCAAAGGTAAGAAGAAAAATGGCATCAGTGAGTCCAGCTTGTTGGGATGAAGCACTTATACTCAAACGCGATGATATATGATTATCTCTCATCACAATAATTCCCATAGAAATGAGACTGAGGTATGTTGCAGGGGTTTTGCTTTTACTTGGAAGGAATATGTGAAGATTGTAAATTTTTTGGCGAGGTCACTGGAGGGTGGCATAGAATGGTTGTATCTGCTTTTGCTCTGTTTTGAGTGTGTCAAGAACTGAAACCCTGCTAGACTGTTAATTAGCGAAGAATGGTTCACTGACCAAAGGACATTCAGCCAACAGCAGACCAGTGGTTGAAAATAAACCTTTAATGAAGAAGGTGTGCTGAGCAACATGCTGCATGTAGTCAGCTGACAATCCAGTACAGTGCTGGTGAAAAATGGCTTTCAAAGCAACTTAACTTCTCATAATTTGACACGACTGGTGACATTTTCACCAGAGGACAAGAATCTATTTGAGCTGCTTTGCGAGCAGCGATGGGAAAACATAGCTTGGTCCAATCAGTTAGGATTCCTGCTGTTTCATGCTGATGAGACGAACAAATAAGTACTAATGAAAATGAAATGAAAACAATCTTGCCTAACCAGTGCAGGGCAAGGCTTCTTGCTTGTTCCTTATTATTAAAGATGAACCGGATAACAAGGACTTTGTCTTCTTTTCAGGCATGAAATGGTAATAATGATTTCGGATTGTTGTGTCCCACTTGCAGCCCATTTCAGATTTATATCTATGCTAGTATTAATCACTGTGCATACCATTCTCAGGGTAATATTTGAGTGTGTGTGTAGTGTGTGTATTTGACATCAGTGGAAACAGTCTCATGTTGTTTTATTTTTTAGACTCAAATTTCATGAAAGCTGATTTCATATGTGCTTTTGTCCTTCGTTTCACTTGTAAGAACTACTTTCACTTCACAAACACGCCTAACTACTTTGAGCAGATATGTCGAGAGAGAGGATAAATAAGCGAACAAACATGCAAATGCTTGTCTTAACATTAGCACTAGAGGGCACAGTATGCACGTAGGTGTGTGTGCGCGTGTGTATATGTGTGTGTGTGTGTGTGCGTGTGTACATGACTGGTATTTGTTTGGTTAACAATCATCCCTGCGTCATCAGAGCAGTGTGTTTTGTGCAGTTTGATTGTAGTTTGACAGCATCAGCACTATCACATGAACTACTGCCATATTCAGACGTGGGCAGAGCAGCGGACGCAGAGAGGGCAGCACTGAAAACACAGCAGGACAGCCAGATAATTGTACTGCTTACTGTGTCTAAATCAAACAGATAAGTTAGAGTTTCACCTGTTAAGTGTAAAGTCAACTAGGAGGCCTCATTCAATTTAAAGGAATCCTTTATGGTCAAATATTACTCTTCTTTTGACTCACTTTGCCACTGTCCAGCGATAGGGGTTTATGTAAGTACAATACGGTTTTGTAAGGTACTAAAGAAGCCTCCCTTTCTCATTTGCATTTTTGTGTTACTGAGCAGCGTAGAGACCATTTACAGCATCACTTTCCTATCAGTAAATACACAGGTCATGTTAAAGGGTAACATTTTATTTTTCACATGCAGCACAGTTGACGTCGTTCCATCTCAAGAGGCTGTGGCTGTTGTGCCAGGTTGAATAAGCTGATGGCGCTGATGACTTTGAGCCCTCTGACTCCCATCACTCACAGATATTGTTATTGTTATTGTGATTTGGACAGAGCACGTCGGACTCCTCCCCCGTGGTGGAAATGCTGTATAAATGCAGCATCAGCCCCGGCGACAGCACTGTCTGAGAACTTATTGGTACCAAAACATGAAGGGACTGAGCTTGGCTGTCCTTGTGATTCTCCTGATGCTCTCAGTTGGGGAGGGTAAGCAAAAGAAAGTTTTCTTAGTGTGTGTGTGTGGTAGTGCATATCATATGGCATATGTTCAAAACTACACTATATGGCCTGTTCATGCGGCTTTGGGGAGGAAGAAAAACAAAATCATCAGCTGATGGTTCTCTCATGGCCCGAGTAATTTTATTTACTTCCACATCAGTCTTTGCAGCTAAATGGGAAAGACATATTCAAGACTGCTTGCATTGCAGTCTTTAGATTCCAATCGATCGTTTAAACATTGAAACCCAGGTGATCGCCATTGTAGGTAAGTTGAAGTCAACATTCCTCGTGAATAATGTATTTGTATTTTTGCTATTATCTACAGGCGACGATGCAGATATGCAATACTGGACATGTGGGTATAGAGGACTCTGCAGACGGTTCTGCCATGCTCAAGAATATATTGTTGGTCACCATGGTTGTCCACGAAGATACAGGTAGGCCTAAGGAGATATTAAATGAGAAACAAAACATATCTGATATTTACACTTTGCTTTTGCTTGAAAGGCATGTGTCTGAGAAGTTTGAACTCAAGAAACTGAAGGTAAGGAGAAATGATTGCCCGCTGGAAACACTTATGTTGCATTGCGTTCACTTTCAGGTGCTGTGCTGTACGAGTTTAGCGACCGCCAATCATCCGACGACGCCTGCAAGATGCCACAGCATGAGGGCTGATGTGCTTATCTGTGCTAAAAACTGAATGAAGGAGGTGTACTGCTGAAGTCTAGTTAGCTGGGACCATGGGACTTGGTAATTGACGGAGCGTTCTTCTGGATAAACCATATGGAGAAATTCATGCTCAGTCAACACCTATGCAATATCTTGGATTTCTGACATGCTGTGGGATCTGAAAATGAGTGTCTGTAGTGGACTTGATGCATTTAAACAGTTCATTTACAGCTATTAAATATTAGATGTATTTGCCACTGAAATCATGTTCATACATATATTAATGTTGCTTAAAACCCTGTGTGACTAATCATGTAGCTCACATTTAATACCTGTTCATATCTGCTCATTGAAATGAATTGCTGCCAATAAAAGCAAGAGAATAAGCCTGTTCATTCACTGCTTGGTTTTTGTAGCTGTTTGATTTTGATTAAAATTGGTTTTATGCTGCGTAAGATGAAGAAACTCTTCTGAAAAACATCTGACATATGATATAAGCACTTCAGCTTGCAGGCCGTTGCCCACTTGGTTTGACCTTCTGGAAATAATAGCATGCAAAGCAGTCTGAGTTTAGTGTGGCATGCTTTTGCTCAGCACTGTACTGATAGGAGACAATGATGGTCAAGTGACTGACCCAAATAGCTGTGATGGAATGGAGCTTTTGTGAATGAAGTGTTATGTCTCTTGTCTGTGTTTATGTTATCTCACCATTCTGTCTATGTCTGGACAACATTGTTTGGCACAGTCAAACCACGTCATAAACTACTGATCACGATTGCAAAGCAAATCCATTGTCACTTTGTCGGCTCATGCCAGTAACCTTTGATGGTTTTACTGTCAAAGCTGGCGAACTTGGGTTTTTTTTTAGATATACTTTGTAGCTACCACAAAAGAAAATTTAGCTCAGTGAAATATTTAATCAGTCTGTCAGGATAAACTATTATACATCCACACAAATAGACATTAAAAGCCAAATATTCTGTTAACCAACTACATTATATTTTAAGATTTTGTCATTAAATTGGTTACTTAACATGGCAGCAATGTTAACTTATGGAACGGCAGCCCGGCCAGGATCTGAAGATGGTTGATGACCGGCCTGGGCCAGTAGGTGTTAAAGGCATGGATGCTATCTGTAAACATGGGCCACTGCATTGTGTGCTGCATTGTCGTCTGGGTTGAATCTTTGTACTATTCAGACAGCGCAGCGTGACAGAACTACAATGGAGTAAACCCCCACAAATCTGTTTACATGAGGCTGTCTATCTTCACAGTTATATCACAGCAAACCAGACAGAGCTCAAAGCAGCAGCTTAAAAACACAGAGGAAAACAGCAGGGATGTATTTTTTGGATTATAATATACCGTACACCCACGCCACTGTACACAAATCACGGTTTAAACACGCCACACATTATCTTTTTTTTTTTTTTTTTTTTAAGCTGAAATGAGTTGTGATGACATATTGTAATGGTATAAAGCTTTAAGCGTTTCAGGCTGTACACAAATAATGTTCTTTGTGCTTCAGGAGTCCTCTGGTTCAGCTCCTTAAGTAGAATCCCCTCCAGTGGACTGGTGAGTGAGTCATCGAAAAAAACAGGGAGTTAAATACAGAACAGTACAGAAAATCCCCCTGAACCGGTCATCTGCTTGATTTTCACTCAAAAGCAACAAAAAATGTCAAAGTACTTAAATTGAACTGACCCCACTAAAATTCAAAATATTGTTTTGGGGTGTCCATACTGCCAAAAAATGAAGCAAGAGTAATTAAAATACTTATCATTCATCTGTTGATTGCACAAACAGCAAGATGCCCCCTGCCTAAGAGACGTACAGAAAAAAAAAAGTTAATTTCCTCCTTCCTCTGCAATGAGAAGCGGTGCTAAGCCTGCAGTGTAATGTTTGTCTTTGCATATAACCAGGGGCCTGATTAAAATAAAATGCTCCCTGCCTCACTAGATGGCAGTGTGTCTTTAAACCTTACAACCTGGCAGGAAAAAAAGCCAACAGAAGAGCAGCTATCTCTTCACTGTTGCACTGGTGCGCTTCCTCATCTTGAAAAAAAATCTCTCCAAGACTCTCAGAAACAGTGCTCTTCTAGGAAGGAACATCAAATTGAAGATGGCTATCAGCCCTTTAACTTCACAGTCAGTGTCATTTCACACACGATCATGAGAATATACAGTCAAAACACCTGTGTGTCACTGACCAGATGCATATGAAGCTCACTGTGTCTCAGCATAGCGGTAAAGAGCACATGAAAATTTATGTTTTGACTGCCCTAAACTGAAGCCTGAGTGACGGGTCAAAAATATATATATATACCTTGTATCTGAATGAACAAGTCTCATAAACTTTTTCTGCTAATTATTAACAATGAAGTAGCTCTAGTGTTGATCAATGAGATTAAATATAAAAAAAACATTCTGTATATGTGAAAGGCCTTCTTATATGTATGTATAAATGTACAGACATATAAACTGCTGTATTTTTTCCTGATTCAGATCGGTACTTTTATTGGTAGAATAATCTATAGGAAATGCCTTTGCTTGTCTTCTTTTCCCTGCATCAACTACAATACAGCAGCCTCAAGAAAACAAGTATTCACAGACTTGCGACTTCCCACATAAAAAAAAAAAACCCTGAGCTTGAGCTATAGTTACATCAATCAGCCATGACCTGCTGTTTCTCCTGAAGGTAATGGATTCACCTTTGACTCACCGCTGATGCAGAGTGAAAGTAGGTTACTAACTTCCTCACCAATGCTGTGATAAACACCTTGCTTGCTGTTTTTTTCCATACCTATCAGAGGCGCCTGCGTGCATTAAAAACCATTTAGGCGTTTTAAAATTAGCTAATTTATGACTTTTACAGGTGAAATATACGGTAACAAAATATGTAAGAACTGGCATGACTAATATGATGGCAGTTTAACAAAAATACAAAAAGCACATCTTTAATTGGTTCACTATAAATACAAAAATAAGTGATTTGGATGGAAATCTATATAGATTTAAGTATTTCCCCACCGTTATCCCTTCCTCTGTGTACTTATTCAGACAGGAGACACCATTCTTCTGAGCCCAATTTCAATCAGACATTTTCAGGTTAAAATAACCCGAGCAGCAAACACAAATAATAAACCACAAAAACAGGTACCACTTTTAATCAATTAAAATGTTAAACACAGAGAAACATTCAGATATATCTTGTTGTTCAGAGGCATGAAAATTAAAAGCTTCCCTGACAGAGAGGGTATTTTATTCCAACAGTTTTTCCAGAAAACTGATTCTAGCAGGTTAAGGTACATGTAAAACATTGACTTTAACTGCAAAAAATTTTACTAAACTATTAATTCCCTCAAGTCATATCAGTGCAAATTCAACATGAAGAGGTGAATTATATGACAACATGTAATATCACATCTCCAGCGAAGACCTGCTTTAGCTTGGACACAGCCTACCTGAACATACAAGTCAGGCCCATTGGGTTCAAATCTATGACACCACTGCTGAGACAGTAAGCTGCAATCTGAAACAGAGGTGGCAAAAGCACTACAGCACACAACAGCTTCAAACAAATTGCTTTCCCAAATAAAACGGTTATCATGTGACCTGCAAGAAGAAAAAGAAATATTTTCAATAATGCAGACAGGAAAAAAAATGCCCTTGAAATTACAGCAGTGGGTTGATCTGAGCCTGAGAATCAGATTGTCTTAGCTTAGGAGAACGGTGTGATTTGGGGCCCTGTGCCTAATGAACCAACCGAGGAGGAAGCCAATTCACTTTCAATTCAAAACGTAACCTGAAACTGCATTTAAATGGCTTATGAGTGCTTATCATTCATTATGTATGGTTAGATGGAAATGTTTGTTTTGAAGAAAAACAATTTAAGAGCCTGTTCCATGTCAAATACAGTGAAGTGAGAGTGAACTGACACCGATCCTCCTGGCAATTAAAGAAAAAAACAGAAAGAAAAGAGCTCATCTAACATCTATCTGCCTGCCAGGAGAAAACAAACATATCAGAAATTTGCGATGTATATCATCTTTTGTTACAGAGAGCTGGGCTGGCAATCCATTTCAGGACAAAAACTTAAACATGTCTTAAAACGAGACAATTATCCACTGAAAAGTGACAAAACCAGTTATGAACTTAATATTGACGAGTAAAACAAAACTTGAAAACTTTCTTACATCCATCACTTACTGAAAAACAAACATACCCCACTCTTCATCTCTTATTTCCCACCCTAGTATGACAAAAGTTGTACTTAAACCAGTCACCAAAAAAAAAAATAGGCTTTTCTGTTGCAGCAGCTCAGAAGGAAAAGTTTTGTGAACACACGGTGCCCAGCGCACCGACCAGGATAAGACGACAGAAAGCGACAACCTGTAACTCCTGTTTTCCTTGTTGGGCCACAGAGATGTTGGCTTGTTTTCAAATACAAGAGTCAACGATTAATAACTCTTTTATAGGAGCTTCATTACAAAGGGTGTATCAAGAATCATATTTGGTAAAAAGCAGAACAGGTTTCAGTTTAACGTTTTAGGAATAACCTGTTTTCCATATTTTTTCCCCCCTTCAACTTTAAAGAACAAGTTGATTTAATTCAGGAAATAGAAAAGAGCTGGAGCACCTCAATTGAGCCTGATGCAGTTTGAATTTGTGCCTGCCCAGTGCTGATATGAAAAGCTAACCAATGCAATTTCAGACCACATAAAACAATGATTTTGCGCTACTTTAATTTTACACAGTAATAATTTCCTCAATCAGCACCTCTGGGAGATCATAGAAACATGTAAGGTAGAGATATGGCTTCACCGTGATACAAAGAGTTGACCGCGCGCTACAGATGTACGATGCAAAATAGTCCTGTTGGTCACGCTGTGCTGAATTATCCGAAGTCGAGCGATCACTTTGATGTTGTCGCAGCTCGTGTACGCACCCGATTATAAAGATGGGGGATCAGGAAGGCCTAAATGGCGAATAAAGTGATTTCTTACTTTCTGAACTTATAAACTCTAAAATAATACACAGGCCAGAAAGGTTGTACAGCCAAAAGTACTTCTCTCTAAAATCACTCTTCCAAATCCAAAACAAAAACATTCGATGGTGCAATCTGCGCTTAGGGGTATAAAATTTTGCATCAAGTTTGAGGTGCTTTTTTTCTCTTTTTTTAAGTAGGGCTGTTTACAAAATGATCTTACATTTGTCCTCAACCAAAATAATGCTGCCTAAAAAGACACAATGCTGATTTTAAGTTTCGGCAAGTATGACAAAATCGGCTGCACTACAACAATATTCAGTTACTGCTTATCATTACAGTATCCGAGGGGCTCACAATCAGTTTTGACCACTGGCGCCCCCACCCCCACTTTCCCCACCACTATCTTTATAAAACCGCCTCCCGTTTATCATCGTGACTTGTCTTAAACTGCACAATGAATTCCACTTTGAAAGTAATGTGACTTTGATGGAGAAAAAAATAGAAACCAACTTGGAAACATGCCTCCAGCACTTCGACGGGGTGCTGGGTGAGCGTTCAGCATTTCACAGCATGTTTACAAAAACAACGGGCTGCTTGGAGTGCACATTTCTCATCAGCATCATCTCATTAACCACTTAAAAATCTCTTCATAAAGCTTGTGCAATTTAGGAGAACTTCAAACTATTTAAATTTGGATTTTTCAAATTTTGACAGCTCTGTAACTGACTAAACATCATCCAGCTATTAGGGCTACTTTGCAAAACATGACAAAATAAAGAAAATACAATGTATGGGTGATATGGTGGCACATAATATAGTTAGAAAAGTAAAGATATATGGCCAGAGATATCCAAACACATGGTCGTGCAACAAGTTGGGGGTCATTAGCACTAGGAGAGTCCAGGATGGATGACTGGATGAGCACCTCGACTACAATTTGGCCAAACTCTTCCTATATTTGGCTCTAAGTGGTGTGGTTGTGGAGTCAAAACTGTCAAAACTGAGTTTATTCCATCATCTCATATTTTTCCTTTTTTTTTTAAGTTGCAGTGGGTTCTGAAAGGTGCCTCTTCTTGGCAGATCTCATCTTTCTGAAATTTAGTCCATTTTTGGTCCAGTTAAAAATTTCAACTTTGGCATCTGAAAAGCTCAAATAACTGTTCTGGCTTCAGATGCTTTCTTGCAGTCCGGGGCAGCTGGCTTGCTTCTCTGTGTGGTCGTTGGACGAGGGCTTCTCACATTCAATGATCTTCAAGGCAGGAGTGGTCACTTGTGAAATAAGTAGATTGGCCTCTGAAAACCTGTTGAGATTGAACAAAAAGATGAATGTGGTCAAAAGCTATAACGGTGAAGAACATGTGAAGTACATTTTTTTTTATTGTGATCAGCTATCGAGGTACCTCTTAACGAACACATGGGGGTCCCAATTAACTCATAACTCGAGAAGCCCACTTCATTTGTAAGGTATGCCGAAAACTGGTCGGGTTTGAGGCGGATGCTGTGATAATTCCTGCAAATATTGTCCTGTGAAATGACAGAGAAAACAGACATTTTGTTATGTCTCAGCTTATCAAACTGAGCTCTGAACAGCTAAACAACGAGTACACTTGCTATCCATGGGAGATTTGTTCTCTTACAAAACCCACAGATCAGATCACAACAGGCCTGCCATCTCAGTCTCTTACAGTCAGTTTTCTCCTCCTGGCGTAGGACTCCCAGGGCTGCGGCTCCAGGATGAACAGGCCTCCCGGACGGAGATGTCTGTAGACTCTGTGGAAGAGCCGCTTGAGGCCACTATCTCCCCAGTTCAGGTGAACCCATTTGGTAACGCTCAGACACAGGATGACATCATACTCTGGCCGCTGAGTCAACAGCAGATTATCACTCTCCAGGACGTAATTGGCCTAAAGAAGAAAATGAGTGCGGTGAGTGGAATGGCTACCACAAGGCAAATAGTGATTATTATAGAGACTTTGCTTTTCTGACAACTAGAATGACTTGCAGCATTTAAATGGTATTAATGGTAGTATAGTGATGCATGGGCTGACCTGCAGAAATACACAAATCCCATACTTTTAATTGCAAATAAGTAAAGTTTAAGGTCAGAGGCAGAAACCTTTAATATGTGTTAGGAGGATTAAGCTAAAACAAGAGGAATATGCATAGTCTTATAAGATGCCTGTATTGATATTCGTCTCACTAAAGTATATTAAAAATGTTTTTAATCAAGTGCTTTGACTGAAATGAGCATTCCAAGAGATTATTCACACAAGCAGCATCGTTTTCCTCTGCACCGCAAGAAATATTTTCAGTGTTCAGTACATCAGCTGCCATGTAGGGTAAACAGCAATTTGTTTCTTCACAAGTCATATCCCATATTCATGTACGCATTTCATCAGAGAGCCAGACTGTGGTGCTCCGGAGTCAGGTTGGGGATATACACACTGCCTGTTATGAGGTTTGAACAAGTAATCTCCTAATTACAAGCTGGTCTCTCAAACTACCAAATCAAACAATCTCAAAAAACAGTGAGTGCATTTCCAGACAAGTCTGACAAACAATTTTACCAAGAAGAGAGACATATGTTGATGCAATGATGGAAACACAGGAGCTATTCAGGTGCCAAGGAAAATGCCATTATTAGTGCAAGGCATTGCTTTGTTAAACCATCTGACTTGCTATAAAAGGTATAATGAGATTTTTGATGATGCACTTACTATGAGCAAATTTAGTTAATGAGTGCAAGAGTATAATAAGCAGTAATTCCTGGACAACATTACAATCAAGCAGTACAAAGGTCTGCAATGGTCCTAAGGGTCAGAGTATCTAGAGTAACAGTACAGACAACAGAAATAAATAATCATGATCATGTATAACTGCATGGTAAGGCAGTAGGGGCCAAGGAGGAAAGGTAAAGAGAGTTATTTTTTATATAAAATGGGCATAGTATTTTTTAACCAGGTCTCTAACTTACTTCTATAGATGAATGGACAGAGAGATGTTTTAGGAAAAAAAAGCATTAGAGAAGGGACAGATATACCTGATTCACCTTAGTTTGGGTTAACACTAGACACATGGAAAATCACAAAGTGTATCTGGGCTCAGACTGTATTCTCTTCCGCCCGGATCCAATTTCATGTGAGTCGGAGCCACTGTGTTTATATCAAGCAGGATCAGGATGTAATCAAGTAGTGTATATGCATCAACTAAACAAATGTAAAGAGATCCTCTCAATAACTAAGGAAAACTGAGGGAGAAAATTTAAAACAGGAAATAGTGAAAGAAAAATGGCAAACAGAGAAGGAATCAATCTGCAGCTGCACCGCACAACAGGAATGAAAGAAAAGTTAACCGTGACAGGAAGTGGGTGTCTCTATCATGTGATTTTCAAGAGTCCTTTTGTAGTCTTTTGAGTGATCTCCAATTTATCAGCCATCGTGAAACATCTATAAAAATCAGTTGGTTAGAGTAACAAGCCCAGTCTTTTTATTATCTGTTAGGATTCAGAAGTCATGTGTTGTATCGCCATCAGTCTTGAGGTTTGGTGAACTGCAAGAGGGAAACAATTTGAAGGGATAGGTGGAGGACTGAGACTCTTCAAAAATGTGTTATGGTTTTATTGGTGGATTTTTTTTTTTTTTTTTTTTTTACAGTCACTAGCACAGCATGAGGTCACTATTTAAGATTTTGTTTTACAGGAAGTAGAAGTCACTTCATTTCATGGCAACTTTAAGCGGGCTTAGAAGGAAGAGACATTCTCGTCCGAAGCATTGAGTGTTTTCGCTGACTTAGAGGATAAACCCAGTGCTGCACTGCCATCATCTCTAATGCTCTGAGCAGAGAAGGCAGCTATTGATTTCATTCAGAAATGCCATGACATTTACATCCCACCAATTCATGCGGCCGCCTACACACAGCGGTGAGGGGACACAGCCCGTCTAGGTGAGAGAGCACCTCAGCCTAAAATGTAGTAACAGCCAGGGGATGCCACGTTCAAATGGATGAGGGCAAGGCTGTAGGAATATTCGCCAAATTCACAACCAATGGTGGCATGTGGAAGGCCGATGCCATGTGGGATGCTTCCAAACACACCACAGCATCAGCCTGATGGAGGGGGACTGTGCTGCTGCTGTTCCTCAGATCCCTTCGGCAGCATCCAAGCACAACTGGTCTCTCATTGGGACTCTAAAGTGCGAGGGTGGAGAAAATGGAGGCCAACTGGCTCCAACCTTTAACTGTCTGAGTCAGTGAACATAAATTCACTTTACGTAGGTGACTCAGAAGATCTAACTGACCACAATACTCTCTCTTATCAGAGGATACTAGAATGAATGCTGGCCAGCAAGTTTACTTTTAATGTTACTTATTTAATTAACCTATAGGAGAGGAGAAAGCTGGGTCCCTTTGTCCCACTTTGCTGAGATTGTCCTTTGAGATGTTTTTGTCCTGAAAACTAAGCTTCACCACCTTTCATAGCAATGCATAGTGAAATTAAAGGCTACAGACTCCAAATAAAAAAATGACCAGTTTCCACAGATTAGCAAACCAAATTTACCTTAAAATTCCCAAAGCTGCCTCACAATTTTACCAAATTCTAAAAGTTTCTAGTATCTTAAAACCCTGCTGTATGCAATCATGCAATTCTGATCCAATCACAAAATTGCTTGCCCATTTTTGCCCAATCATACAATCTTTGACCAAATACATGAAAGATTTGCTTGCAGGATCCATCTGACTTTGTTGACCAACAAGATTTTGTTGACCAATAATATCTGATTTACTCCCAGACTATGAGAGTCATTTCCAAGATAAATTTGTATGATTCTGATATTTCAGTCTACACTCCAGTGTGGCACGCCGCCACAATACCAACACTAATGCCACAAAACAAAACATCAATTTTCAGAAACTGATCTAAATCAATTAACACTACACCTAAAGTGTGCATAACCTCATATTTGGCATTTGGTGATAAACGGATCAGTAGACAGCAGCGCTGCACTCAATCTGACACAGCCTCCTGCTGTGAAAATAAAACTTGAAGTGATACAATCTGCTTCAAACTGCATGTGTTAATAAATTCTGACACCTTTAAAAACTGCTCAACACTCAGACAGTTAGACTTGCATATTCCCCATTAACCAGTTGCGGTCCAGTGGACACACTGTTCTCACTGTAGGTAAGGAAAAGTAATTAATCCTACTGAAATTAAGCGCCCTCTTGCCCCCGCCTCTGCCCCCCACCCAAACTATATCAATCTACACTCAGTTATAACCTCAGTTCTGCATTGGATGCATTTTCATTTTTTTTGTTCTATCTTATTGATATCATCCAGATAAGCTGTATGCTGCACTGAATAGCCCAGTAGGACTAAATGACTGTGCTCTAAAATGTATTTTACACTGCCCTTCTCAAGACTGAGTGTGGGGGTTCCAGACAGAGGAAGTAGGCGTACAAATTACAGCCTATCAATTTCAACGACAATGAAGCATTAACAGGCAATAATGGATGAGTGTAAGCTGATTCTGAATATTTCTAGGTACATGTCATCTTAAATCACATTTTGAAATGATCCAAAATGGACTATTTGTTGCCTTGACACCTCTCTGGGTGAAGTCTACCAGTTGTCCTTGGTTATCAGTGTTCACAATACAGCTTTTCTTTTAAGTCTTGTTGGGTGCTTTTGAGTCTAACTGCAACAGATAAAGATGATTTTTTTAAAATTATATTGCAATACATTCAAAATGGCAAGTCATTTTAGATCTGTATGATGTATTCTAAATGTAAAATTGCACAATCATAAAATACTGAATTTGTAAAGAGC
The DNA here is from genome assembly GCA_900302615.1 of Holocentrus rufus. Taxonomy (NCBI): domain Eukaryota; kingdom Metazoa; phylum Chordata; class Actinopteri; order Holocentriformes; family Holocentridae; genus Holocentrus; species Holocentrus rufus. The sequence goes on along the minus strand of OMLF01012862.1, from coordinate 3,798 downwards.
TTTTTTCAAGTGCTCGGGGTGTTTCACAGGGTAACCTCGCACATGCTTTCACCACATCTTCATACGCAGAACTTCTACTTACCTTGATGAAGGACACATTTGAAGGGAACTCTCCAGCCCGTATGGTAGAGGTTTCTGTGAGCGGAGGTGCAGCTATGGGCCCCCTGGAGATCCGTAGGGACACGGGAAAAGAGCAGCTCACAGGGCGATCAGCAGGGGGCAAATCACAGTCTTCCTGCTCCATTTCCTCTGTTGTGCTGCCCTGCCCTTGGGTCCCTGCCTCATCTGTGTGACAGGAGACATTGTCATTTACAGCCTCCACAGGGCAGCTTTCTCCTTTCACCGGTTTCCCATTTTCATCCACGCTCTCTGCTTCGTTGTGCTTCTTCTCTGTGAAACTCCCATTTCCATTCCTCTCCTCTTGTTTAGTGCTCTTTTCTTCCTGCATTGCACGCCTGGCCTCCTGGGTCTGCAGCTCAGACAGATAATGTCTGATGTTCTTGCGGGCAGCATGTACCAGATCATTGTCAATATCCAGGCCCAATATGCGGGCGGGTCTTAGGATTTTGGCAATATATAGAGTTAGGTGGCCCGAGTTGCATCCCAAATCCAGTACGTCTTTACCCTGAAACCATTCTGGACGAAACACACGGACCCGTGGGTCTTCACTGGCACCTGGGTTACGGTAACCATAATACTTGGTGTAGTTCCCATACTGGAACTTCTTCTTCTGCTGGTTGTGGGACTGCTGTTGCTGGCGACCTCCTGGCCCAGGTCTGGAACCACTCCTCGGTGTGTGAAACGACTGAGAGCTCCTCGATCCCCCTGCGCCACAAGTCCTGTCTCCAGACCCTGGCTTCCCGATGGGGGTAGAATGACTCGCGGGGGGCTCCATCTTGCCAGAGTTGCGCCTGCGTTTGCGTCTGCCTGAGTGCTGGTTCGACCCCCCAGATACATAGGAAGCGGAGTCTTCCATACTTCGTGTCTGGGTGTGGGGAGCCGATACAGATGACTCCTCCTTGCAGCTGGTTGAGTCAGCCTCCTGACACTCTGCGGAGTCCCCTGAGACACTGGAGAAGGTGCTGGACCCTTTAGGGGCATCTAACGCTGAGCAGGAGCCCGACACACCTGACAGCAGCGTGGAGGTGCCAGTTTTCACCTCACATTTTCCTGATTCTGAAAGGTCAAGCTGTGTGGCTGAAATCCCACTACCGCCTAGCCCCCCACCCCCTCCTCCTCCTCCTCCCCCATGGTGCCTATTGCGATGTCTCTTCCTGCCCCCACTCTTGTAGGGGGACACCAAAAAGCTGCTGTCTGCTAACCCGCTGTTGAGGTTGAGTGGATCGGTGATGTCCCTGGGGATGAGGATCTCCACAGGATCTCGACTTTTGGCAGGCAGCGGGGAGGATTTAGGTGTCTCTGCGTTCAGCGCCCTGTTGACCTCCTCATCCAGCAGACTGTTGAGGTTCAGCGGGTCAAAGATGTTCCCACCGAGGAGGAAGTTGGTGGGCAGGACAGAGTCACTCTCAGAGTTGGCCCTCCGTCTTCTCTTGCCAGATGTCGGATGCTTGAATCCGGAATTTGATGTGTTGCGGCGTTTTGTTAGTTTCTGTTGTTGCTGCTGTTTGGAATGATGCAAGCTGTTCCTGCGGTTTATGTTATTCTCATTCCCCCTGGCTCTCTGTCCAGCGTTCTCTGAAGTGTCAGTCGAGCTGGTGTGATTTGGTGAGGCCACAGCGGTTGGCACAGGGCATGTAGCTGAAACATCAGAGCTGTCAGGGGTGGCCGCAGTAACCTCTGCCATTATGGAAATATTGTTGTAACCTCCAGTACATTCTGAGAGTTGCAGAGATGGAGCTGAGCTAGCCCGTGAGCTACCCGTTTTTATAGTGTCCTCATCGACAGACATCTCGGTCACTTTCCAGTGCTGATGCAGACATGGAAGCCTCTCTAGATCTGAAATGCAGCGAAAACAACTATTAAACTAAAACACATAAAACTGGCTTTTATGTGCATAAATAAATTTAAACATGAGCAGCATAAATAAATTTAAACATGCAGAACAAAGTTGGTTAAACTTGGGACCCCATGGCTGCTATAACATACACACAAAACAGCAAACTAGTTCACAACATCATCAATGCATCTGAGTTGACCAACTATGTTTTAGTGGTTCTGAAATTGGGGTACAGGGACCTCTTCCTTGAGGGTTTAAGGAGAGGGGGGGGCAAATCCTCGCTTAATTTCAGCACTACCTCATTCGCCACTGTAGTGAATGTAACGTAAATAAAGTAACGTTACGTTTCCCTTCCACCTAGAGCAGAGATTCTCAAAAAAATCTCCCTCTCAGATAGGGGGGAGGGTGTCCCTGGGACTAAACCATTATCAGATGGGGGTCTGCGGTCTGAAGCGTATCTACTTCGGGGTCACTTCCTTGAAAAAGTTTGGAAATCGTTGTGTTGAATAGTTGACTAGTTAACTAGTTAGCAGGCTAGCTACTTAGCCACTGCCAGGCAGCTATTGCGGGCCAAAGGAGGACTGAAACGTTAACTGAACGTTCAGCTCCACTCCGGCCAAAAGGCGGTAGAAAAACACTCAGGACACCATCTCGATATGCAGCCGCCTGAGACCAAAAATCGTGAGTTATGTGATGAAAAACGGTACATGAACAGCCTAGCCACCTATTCCAGTACAGTCAACAGTATACTCACCATCAAAATAACAGTCTCACCTCACAGCCCTCCCCGCCTCCCGCCGGACTGTCACTACCCGACTCTCTCGACTCGAGCTAACGTTAGCGTTGCTAACACAGAAGTCTCCGTACATCAATACGAGGCTGGCAAAAACCAAAGACACTAAAGTAAACACGGCGTGTGTTTTTCGGGGGGCTGTCTCCGCGGAGAGGCTCCCCTGTCCTCCAAACTGCCCTGTCGACTCCTTCAGTCAACTCCTAATAACCTAGTCTCAAGCAGGTTGGTGAATAAATTATTTCATTCGCTAGCAAAGTCGGCATGGCGGCGCATCCGGCTCCGTGCTGTAGTCCAAGATGACAACAAGAGGGATCTCCGACTTGTGCCCGCTAGGTGGTTATCCGAGCTACGTCTCCAGGAGCTCCACGGTATCATAATGAGCCTCAGTGATCATGAACATAGTTGGCCTAACATTGGGATTCCGGATTGTATGCCCACAAACGTCCAAGCAAAAAGCGGGGCAGCCGTTCAGCGTGCTCATTTTTCTGTCATGTCTTGTCAACCCAAATTGCAGCTTATATCCATCGAGCAGAGACATATATGTCTCATAATCTGAATGTAATGACTTTGGCCGTTCCAGCGCTGCAGGATAATGACAACTATGACCAGCAATTACTTTTCTGAATATTGCCATTACAGTATAAATTGCAATCTACGTTTTCAGTACCTTAGCATTTTCCAGCAAACAAGAAACTCTTGTCATCACAACATACTTCTTTTGTAATACAATGAAACTTTTTATAACATGCAGTTAAATATATAAGCCAGGAAATTCAACTACTCTGATAAACAGTTATTGCTTCAGTCAGCATTTGCCCCCTCTGCATGAACTGTGTAGGCTGCACTTGCCTAATTTTTGTACACAAATCAATCTTGCCTACAAAATTTGTCAGTTCAGTATCAAAATAATTTCAAAGTATTTGCTTTCTCATTATGTCTGATGAGTAAGCGCCCACTTGTGTTTTTCACTTGTATTGGAAACTGAAAGACAGACTGCTATTCCTCAAAAAACTGAAGGAAAAAAATGCCAGGAAGGAACTTTTTGTTG